>QGMG01000691.1:0-20590 GCA_007825325.1 Lachnellula cervina | reverse complement strand
ATTCTAAGTTATACGCGTACTAATAATATATTATATTATCTTTTATAATGCATCTTACTACTATGTGCTATATTATACCGCAGTGCAATATAGAGAAAAAAAAGTGTAGTGCACTCGGTGTAGTGGGATGCTTATTAATAATTATGCTTAGCGTAGTTATATTTGTTATGCTATGCAAAATCGGTGCCATTTCAGACGTACCCCTTTTACTAAGGATTACTACTCTATAGCCACTGCCTACTAGTAATGCGCTCGCACCTTCTCTTTCCCCTTGCCTTTATTAAGGATATACTTATTCCCCCGATTTACAGCTAGGATCTTCTCTATATACAACGGAATTCTCTTAATTCAACCTTTGATCTTCTCTTAAATATCTTTTCCTAGCACTTCATACAGGACTCTTCTAGTGCTTATTTGCTTGTACTCGGCTTAGATATATTCCTAAGTACTTCTTTGCAAAAGGAAGAGAGAATCTTCTCTTATTATTATACAAGATTTGTAATTTCGTTGAAAAATAAGAATATTGAAAGTAGGGTCCCATATTTATATAATTTAGATCGAGTTGTCTTTTACTCGGCGGTCGAGGTAGTGTAGGATTCAAATGCTACCCAGCGCCTATTATTCTAAAAGCTATCTTTACTCTCTACACAACCACCTGCGGGGCCGCCTTCCCCAAACATAGTCCTCAAGTCCCTAACTATGTCTTCAGGGCACTCCCAAGCTGCAAAATGGCCACCCTTAGAATATTCGCCCTCCAATACAATCGGGCCAAGGGATTTGTTCCAAAGCTTAGGCAGAAGAATCAGGTCCTTGGCAAATCTCGCGATGCCCAAGGGTACGTCGATATATTTCTGCGAGGCTGCAAAAGCACCGGGGTCGGAGTGCTCAATGATATAGTAGATATAGCTTGAAGCGGCTGGTCCCGCGGTGGAGAAGTAATATATGCTCACCCACGTCAGGATCTCGTCGTCCGTCCAGGAGTACTTGTCAGTCCAGTCGTGCAGCTTCTCATAGAGCCATGATAATAACCCGACAGGGCTGTCCGTCAGACTATACCCAATAGTCTGCGGTTTGGTGGCTTGCTGTTTATAGTAGCCCTGGCCCTCTTGGGAGAAATAGGCAGTGCGCTCGAGGCCTGCTTTGTCGAAATCGCTTAACTGAGTGGCCTGGACTTTGGCGTACAGCTCCGGGTGGGATTCTACTGTTGGCTCGGCCGGCACAGCCGAGTTGGTATGGAAAGCTTTACAGTTCTTGGGTCCATACGTCGAGGCGATACTTCGACCCACGAGACTGCCCAAATCACCTGCTTGGACGACTACACGGTAACATAGTTAGTAAAACCTTACTACATAATGCATAAAGCATATATTTTGCTCACCATATTGGTCATAACCTAGCGCCAGCATCAAATTATGATATGCTTCTGCATGTTGACCAATTTGAAATCCTTTCTATAAAGGAGTGAGTTGACTGGGGACGCTTTTCAAGTTGCCAAGAACACTTACCTTCCTGCTGGGCGAAGAAAATCCGAAGTCAACTAAGCTAGGTGCTATAACATGGAAGGAAGGTCCCGAGTCTCCTCCGTTTAGTAGAAGGGGCAGTATCTTCGTCACTTCGATGAAACTCCCGGGCCAGCCATGAAGGAAGAGCAAAGGGATGGCCCCAGTAACGTTGCTTAGCTGGTGCACGAAATGAATCTGGTAGATACCAAAGCCCTCTATCTCAATGCCGGTAATGTACTGTGGAAACGTGTTCAGGGCGACTTCGGCTTTCCGCCAGTCAAACCCATTCTGCCAATAAGCAGTCAGTCGTTTGACGTCGGCTAGAGGTGCTCCCCGAGACCACAGTTCATCGGAATCCAAGTCTGTGGTCTCGTCTGGGAAATCTGTCAATGCAAGTTTTTGGTGCAAACGCTGAAGTTTCTCTTCCGGAATATCAACTTTGAACGAACTGATAGATGACATATTGGTTGAGTTACCAAGGCGAGTCTCGGGCAGAATAGAGGTACGGTGTAAATACGGTGTCTCGAGGTGAATTTATGGTGTGTAGAATCCAGAACAGAAGTATTCGTGTCCGTCTTTCCATGTATTTTGGGCGCTGCTGTTATGACTTATATACTCGAGATTAGTACTAGTATGCTAGGTATAAAGGGAAGTGGCGAGGGCTGTTAAAGACCCACATAGGCTACAGTCATTGGCTCCAGCGTAACACGGGAGTACACCGACGTCAACATTTCTGGACTCAAGAAGCCTAAAGTGCATTATTGACTTAGTATTTCATTTGATACGCCCTGAAGACTACTATTGGTTATAGAGCCTTCCCACATATCGCTGTACTGTAATACGGACCCTTGTACAGAGTGACATACTAACAGCAGTATATTCTTTGCATTGCCTCTATTAGGTTGTCCGCAGCGTTACAAATCATGATCCTTTGCTAGGTATTTTCGATTTATTTTTATCGGATTCTACACGGACCTCAAGCTACGGGTCGCTCTGAACTAACATCCTATTCATTAATTGAAAAATATACATTTGTCAATTATTGCTCTTTTCCCCAAATGCCACAAAGGAATTGACTTGAGCAGTGAGCTGAAACATAGCGTTGGCAAGTAGATCATGACGAGAAGATGAACTGCCAACCTGGCAACTCAATCCCGGCTGAGAAGAAGCCGTAATTCTCCTATCATGGCTCGCTTAGAGGTTCTCGAGCATGGCACATCCAGACTGGATATGAATCTCGACCTGGCTATCAAGTCCTAGGAGAAATTCGATGAGGCTGAAGACAACGCTCGTTAAGACGGCAAGCTCTAGACTTTGGGAAGATCCATCAAGCCGACGGTGGAGATCCTGGATAGCTATGCTATAGTGTCGAATTGAGAACGAGTTTGCCGAGGATGTTTGCCATGTGTCAGGATGGTACCGGCTGCGGGTCAGGGCCCCAATTGCTAAGGCCGCATGATGTAGTGCTGGTTCAGCGAGACTGCCCTGGAGGATAATTTGTTCCCATTCGGGGCGCTCGAAAAACAGAGAGAATTCTCCAGCACAAACGGATTGGAAGTACTCCATGTGCTTATGTTCCCCATCCAGTAGAGGCCTGGCAGAGGGGTATTGCAGACTATGGATCGGCAGGGTCATCGCGCACTGCGACGCTCCAGGGGGAGACGACGAGATGAAGTCACAATTCCAGCCCGCTCTGATACAGGTTGAGCACGCCGGCCTAACCTCATCGCACTTCTTATGTCTGGTTCTGCTGCTTGATGAACAGGATAGTTCAACTGAAGGGCGGAGCCTACTCACTTGCATGTTAAACACCCCGTGCTGACTTTCCGAACCCCACGAGCGCCATGGCGTGATTTTCTTGTCATGATTAGACTATTACCTTGGTGAGTCCAATCATGACGAAGGTGTGCTTTGTGTATCTGTTGAAGTAGAGGAGCGACATGTAGGAGAATATTATGAGCGAGAGAGAAAGAATGAGGGGGTAAGCTTTGAGCTACCAAGTAGGCTACAACTAGTCCATAGTGGCTACATTTAGCCATAATCATTGGCTGCAGCGTAAGTTGATACCCGCTAATCTTAATTAGGTATTAGCAGGTCTCGTGCAAAAATAGGGTTAGGAAACATACTACTCTGTAGAAAGTTAGGGGGACATGATTACTCCTTTTGCACGATGCAGAGGGCATCTGCAGCCGATAGGTCTCTATAATGAACGGTGAAGTATGAAAATTTATAAAGTGAAGTGATTCATGAAGTGAACTAGCGCCCGTGAATATGAAGCTATTCATGCTATTATAAAGTGAAGAATCGACTTAAAATTTATAAGTCTTTATAAATTACAGTCTATGCTAGTAAGTCTGTTTTAGTAGTAACAACCCCTCTAATTTCCCTCTAATAAGGCATTATTTGCTAGAGTTTGTAATACGTAAAGTTATTATAGAGTTAGACCTGCCTTATATATTAATAGTCAAGCTATCCCTACCTACTTATACTCCTAGCAATTAAATCTTTTAAGGTTTTTTGGATTTCTTCTCTACTACTTATCCCGTTTAGTATTAGTGCGCTTTATACTATAATTCATAAAGATTTATAAATATAAACGTGAATTAGCTAATTACTTTATGAATTCTTTGTAAAGAGCTAAATAGTATAAAAATAAAGTATAAATCAGGGGTTTTAATTCATTCTCTTTACTATAGAGACCTAGCAGCCGAATATTAAGGTGCGTAGTGCTAGGGAAAGCCACTTCCCCCTCAGGCCAGTGAGCAAAGCGAGCTAAGAAGGCTAACCGACTATTATTAAATAATTGGTCTCGAGGTAGTACGGACGGATTACCAATCTTACTCCGAGAAGGGACTGGTGTGGTGGCACAAAACTACCCGCAAGGTACTGTTGGGCCTCAGGCTGCCACGCATATACGGCGATACTGCGTATAGTTGGCTCCTGCCACACTTCTATAATGCAACTACACCTTCAACCCACAACTCGAACATTCTCCAGAGCAACTGTGCATAGTATGAAACAGCTTTTCCCTTTTCCCACAAGCACAACCACGCGGTTTCTGAGCTTCTCGTCCTTGGTCCTCGCGCGAACATCCTTCCACTTGTTGTCCCAAAGAGCTCTTCTAATCTCCTAACAATTCCGAGGATAATGGGACAAGAAACAATGCTCCCTGCGCCGAACAGCCCAAATCTGCTCTCCAGCTCGTTGGGTCTCTCTTTAATTGCCCAAATCTTCCTCATTCCCACCGTTTCTATCCTCCTCTACATTATCAAATATGTGCTGCAACAGCTTCTGTTTGTCGACAAAACCCAGCCTCCGGTTGTTTTTTCCTGGCTTCCGCTTATTGGGTCAACAGTCGAGTACGGTATAGAGCCTTACAAATTCTACGCCAAGTATCAGAAGAAGGTATGAATATGGCAAAGCAGGTATACCCTTCGTTCTCGCTAACAAGAAACAGTTTGGGGATGTCTTTACTTTTGTGCTTATCGGCAGGAAACACACCGTATGCCTTGGACCCAATGGCAATAACTTTGTGCTCAATAGCTCTTTGAGCGAAACCAGCGCCGCCGATATCTATCGAGATCTCACCGTCCCCATTTTTGGCAAAGATGTTTGCTATGACTGTTCTCCAGCCAAGTTCATGGAACAGAAAAAGGTATTCGACAGAGTGGAAATCCGGAAATGCCATTACTGACTCTGTGTAGTTCATGAAATACAGCTTGACCCCAGAAAAACTACAACGCTACATCCCACTTTTCCTCCACGAAACACGAGATTACATTCAAAGTGCGAGTTGCTTCCAAGGCAACGAAGGTATCTTTGACGTCGTGGAGAATATGTCGCCTTTAACACTTTTTACCGCCTCAGCAACTCTACAAGGGAAAGAGGTTCGCGAAAACATGAATGGCAACTTGGCACATTTATACCATGATCTCGATAAGAGTTTTATTCCGATCAACTTCTATATGCCTGGTTTGCCATTGCCTGTCAACCGCGCGAGAGACATTGCACGGAAGAAGATCGTCAACATCTACAAAGATATAATTACTTCCAGAAGGGCCAACCACAGTGGCCAGACGGAAGATGATATGATCGGAAACTTAATACGGTCAACTTACAAAGACGGCAGCCCTGTTGCAGACCACGAAATCGCACACACAATGATTGGCCTCCTGATGGCTGGTCAGCATAATACCTATTCCGTCGCATCCTGGATTTTGCTTCGATTAGCCACTCGCCCAGACCTGCAAGAAGAGTTGTACCAGGAACAGAAGTCGGTTTTCGGCTCCGAACTGGATTTAAATGCGAGTTATGATGATATTGACCGCCTCTCTCTTCACAAAATGGTGGCCCGCGAGACCCTCCGGCTTCATGAGCCAATTCATACCATGCTGCGCGCCGTCAAGAAACCCCTCACTATTCTATCCAAAGACCCAGAAACATCATCCGACCGCATGTATCGTATCCCAAAAACACACATTCTCATTGCAGCACCTGGTGTGACATGCCGATCCGAAGAGTTCTTTCACAACCCAGAAGAGTGGGAGCCTCGCCGATGGGAATCCAAGACCAAGCCCTCAGACGACACCCAGAAGTCCACCCTTGAACTAAGCGACCTATCTCGGGGCGCCAACTCCCCATATCTGCCATTCGGTGCTGGTCGGCATCGCTGTGTGGGTGAATCATTTGTCTACCTTCACTTGTGCACCATGGTCGCGTATTTGGTTCACCACTTTACTTTTGAGAATCTTCCCGGGAAGGTGGGGATCCCTCTCACAGACTTCAGCTCGATGATTACGAGGCCTATTGTACCTGCAAGGCTCGTTTGGAAACGGAGGACGAGGAACTAAGGAATTACTGTGAATGTAATTAGGGTGCTGAAATTTCTGAACAAGCCGAAGTTGCTAGTTCTAGCATGCCTTGTATCATTATTCAACTTCAACAAACTCCGAAACGTTGACTTTTCTTGCTAATGAAATACTAAGTAATACCTTGCAATCAAAGGAAGAAATACCATTTATATAGGTCTCATAATTTGAAATCAACCTTCAACCGCCCCCCCCCCTTCCCGCCCCCCACAAACAATACTGCTGAAACTGAGCCCACAGCTCTATATCTATTCAAGAGGCTGCTACTGCTGAGTAAAATCCCGTGTAAAATGAATCCCGTCATTTTTGACACCGTTCATAGCAGCATTCCCTTTACTTACTCGTGTCTCTACTAACGGTAGCCCGCCTAAAGCTACCCCGTTCTGCCCATGGATACTGTTTAGCGTTATAGATTCATCTATGGACGAGTATTGATTCAGCCGATTTGCACTAGGTCGAGTTCTTTTGGTTCGAAAGTAAGAATTATAGGAATTTGTAGTTGCTTGTTTCCGCGGCTCCGGCCGTATTCTACGGACGAGCATTGGCAGAACTGGCATGCAGCAGCATATTATGCCAATTTGCGACTCTAGGACTCTATAAAAGAGATTAGCAGGAATAATCCAAGCTGGGTGACATTCTGAGGCTATAACTTACGACGTAGTCAGAACCGGGACGAGCAATCCTAGAGTGTCCGCGGAGTATAGAGCAATGACTCGGTAATATAAGATTAGTAGTGAGCACAAACAAGCCCTGCGTTAGATTAACCACACCGGTCTTCGCTCTTGGAATTTGGAATTCAACTCACATAAGGCCTGTTAAGAATATAGAGCTTATTCCCACCTTTTTCTTCGTGCTTAGTTGAAGCTTCCAAATACCAAACTGAGGTAGCAACAATATGTATATATCGATGGCGGCTGAAACAGCAGCTTCTAGTACTCCGAGTATAAAGTCTTGATGTTCAGGCTCTGTCATTGAATGCGTAATATACGACTGCCCCTTCCTCGGAATCGAGAATACGGCATGAAGAATGATGCAAATGACATAGAACACACAGCTGGAAGATGCCCCGAACCAGATGGCAAACCTTGCCCACGCCGAGGGACTGAATATTTCCCAGTAGAGCAAGAATATAGTGAGCTTTATAAAAGCCATTGCGAATATATATACAAATTGCGTTAGGATTCCTAGCTTGAATTAGTGTTAGAAAGTGTATTGCATTTTGTTGCACTAATACCTATAATGAATATATTCGAATTCATCACCTGGGCTACGCTAACATCCAATGAATATGTTCTAAAGTAGGATGTCTTGACAGCTTTAAGGAATTGAGTAAGTAGGATCTAAAGACTCTCTAGAAGGTCTAACTTACCGATGACGCATAGGATATAGAAAGCTAACGAGAAGGCCTTGGTACCAATGAAATTAGGTCAAAGCCTTGAAATAATAGTGAAAGTGCCTACAAGTCCTAACGCACAAGTGACTATAGAGATGATAAAATCAGCAACAAGGCATCAAATACGACTTTAAGAGCTCTGTTACAAGACTTACAATCGTCCCATCGAAGCTTGCGTGCTATGAATGCTCTGGTATAAATCCTTGCAGCGAAGATAAGGATCTGGAAGCCTAAAAAGATCGACGTCACAGTAGTCAAAACAAATCCATTAGATTCGGGATTTATGAAGTTTGACTTTGTTCCAGCAGGAGGTGTAGCTATAGGAAGGTTCTCCAGAAACTCAGGTGGCAATTGAGAAATGATGTTTGGATCCATAACCGTAATATATTGAGAGTTGATGATTGATGAATAATAATAAAAATCCAAAAGTATTATCAGCTGGAGCGAAGTACTAGTCGCTGCCAAAAGAATCACGGTTTGGAACTCAGTAGTCTGGAGTGTCCTTAATTTTTTTTTGAAATACCCAAATCACAGTAATTTACAAGGGTTTCGTAAATGCTATTCTTGGAAAAGAGGGAAAACTTGTAACACACACAACTTTCTGTAGTAGCAACTGCACTGCCTCACCCGAGCCGCTCCATATCGTAGCAGGCTCAGCTTGTCATACTACGATCCGTCATACTGACTGTAGTGAAACTTTATAACAGGTTGGAATTTCCTAAGCACTAACAAACCGGGCGTTGAGATTGTCGGCACTGCTTATAAAAATCTATTTGTGGCTCACTGCAGATTAGATGCATAGGTTTGTCATATAAGTTACTTCGGATGCCTTTCTACTGCATGTCTTAGTCAAATTAATTAGTGCGCTTCGTTTAATACAGAGATAGTTGTTGGTACCACCAGCAGGAACTGCAAGGCTAAAATCTTACTGCACTCATATTATTATTCTGATCAGGAAAATATGAAACAATAGATGTTAGAGGACGGCGTTGGACCAATGATGTCGAAAAGATCTAAAATACGTAGCAGTGTCACAAATCTTCATGCAGCGCCAATTGGGTCACAGGACACACTATCCAGGCAACCCTAGGCAAGGAGCGCAATCCGAGGCACGTCTAGCACTGGAAAACGGACACCCACTAGATATACGCCATTACCTATCCGTATTAGAAACGCCTTTAGAAGGCCTAAAATTAGGTAGAATAGACGGAATATATAGGATTCAGGATAGTAAACGCGAAAATGGAAGTGGAAGTAAAGGGAACAAAGAGGGAATAGTTGAATAGGAGGAATAGGGAGGAAATAGACTATTTTTATTACCGTTTTATAATATTTTTAATTTCTAAAGAGTTAGTTACCCGTGCCTTAATACCTAGTATACTAGTTATATAAACTCGCTTAAACACCATTTCTTATATACTTCTGATTTGTTATATAGCCTAATCGCAGCCTATGCAGAGGAGTTTCAGCGAAGATATTAAACGAGCTGATCGAGGCTAAGTGAAAACCAAAATTCTGAAGGTTTTTGAAAGATGATTTTATATACTAGAAGCTTTTAATTTGAAGTCAAAGTATATTGCAGCAGCCGTGATCTAATCTATAGACACTCACCTACAACTGTTGCAACCCTATTATCTCTTATTACTCTATAAACTTTACTAATCCAGCTACCTGTATTCAGTAAGCCATTTACGTTTTTGCCATTGCCAGCTTTCGGTACAGGGTGGTCAGCCAGCCCCTTGTGCATCGGAACACCAAGATCTGTTCTCACAAATACATACATGCGCTCCGCTGCTGCACTCAGGAAAGGAGTAGCGTCCGAATTTTGAGCATAAGAATCGCGTGTGGCGAGAAACAAATCTCGTGCTACAGTTGCCAGTTTTGCAGTGAAGTTCTGGATTATAGGGATACCTTCGACAGTAACTGGCTTTAATGCTAGGCTCATCACCTTCTGGACCTGCTAGATGAGTAAACAGGTCGAGAAGAAGGGGTTTAATAGAATTAGCGAGGTCTACGAAGCGTGTCGTCGAATCTTAGGAAACCGTCGATGGAAGATTACCCTCAAGTGAAATCCAGATGCGTTCTTGCCATTTTCCCAGCTCGGCACCTGACACAACTTGGTAGAAATATTCAGCACTAATCTCGAATGCCTTAGGGCGCAACGCAGCCAAATAGATCTCTTGCAATGCTCTCAGGTCCAAGGCCTGGCAAAGAGAATACAAGTAAGCGCTTGCCATTGAAGACACAATATCGACCGCTTTGTGGGTATATCTTGCAGATACCAGAGCCATCGAATTGAGGGACTGGTTCCCCATCTCTGCGGACTGAACGTGGCTGCTAACAGAATTTGCTAGAAACCCCAACTCCGCCATATATGCCGCCATATTAATGTCTACGCCCTTGAGTTTGTAGCTGAGACTTGGCTCGTCCAGTGCTAGATTTGGCGGCAGTCCATTGTTCATTTTCATGTCCAGTAATTCGGAAGATTGGGCAAATAACAGCTTTCCGATCATTTGCAAAGCAAGCCTGCATGCCACGATTCCGATGTCAGTCAATGGAGACAAGAACAAAACTCGACTTACCAATTCGTCGGAGATGGAAACTTCTGTCAGAAAGAGCTGCAGTACCTTGTTTTTTGGGTAGGGGAAGTCATGCTCGTAGCCTGGAAGTTACGAGAACGCGGGTACTTTACTGCACACTTGCCTGGGTATGGCGTGCATGATGCATGTCACTATTGCCCCGTAAGCTTACTGTACCCCAAACTCAAACTTAGTAAATATACCATTTATACCGCGGGTGTTTCATTGCAGGGCAAGGAAGTGCGTAGGAAATTCGATTCAAGCTTTGCAGACATTTACCACGACCTCGACATGCAGACTGGCCAATAAGCCAGACTAGCCAATAAGTCATCTACAATTAAGTTAGCTCATCAGTCGAAGCTTTTAGCATCAGTCAGTCAGCTAGAACCCTTAAAGTTAAATAAGTCAGGCAGTTCCTAAATTTCTAATCAGTTAACTAATTAGTTATAAGGTTATAAATACCTATAATAGGTTCTGTTTATAGTTATTTTTAGGGGTTTTAGAGGGGGGGGTAAAAAGTTCTAGCCTAAAATGGCCTAGGTCGCTGCAGGTGTCGATGCAAGAGTCACGCTAATTACAGAGTGTATACAGGTGTTAGAAACTCGACGTGAGGGGATGTCAGGGAAGGGAGGCAAGCTAATGTAGCTGTAAGAAGTAAACTGGATCGGAGTAAGGCTCCGTGATATTACAATGGTCAGAGCGTGCATTAAGGCAGTGTGGGGTCATCATTGCTGGGGTAATTATAGGGTGTGGCGCTAATGCACCTACCCGGGAGGTATATTTTAGCGAATGAGTGGAGAAAAACAGGCGCACTAGTGAAATGTTTGCTAGAGATAGTAGGCAGGGGTGTTTGAAGAGGATAATTTAATATAATCTATTTGGCATATGAGTAAATTCACTTGGTTTGAGAGCCTTTTTTCATTCTAAAATTCGGAATGAGATAATAGAATTGCGCATCTATTTGGCAGACGTTCTTTTGATGCACCTGTAGTTATTAGTTCTAAATTTTAGGCGGCGGAATCGCTATTAGTTTACGAATTACTTGATTTTTACGAAGAGTTTCCACATATATGTTTTTTTTGTTTTTCACTACTACGATGAGTTCTAAATTTTACACCTCCAGAGGCAAGATAAGGCTAGATACAGTAGTAGAAACGTACATAGTGAGTTTCAAAGCTGTATTAGGCATGTTCAACTCAGGTCTTTGCACCTAGTAAAACAGGTGCGTCAATGAGCTTGTATCGAGTCCGCTCATTCTCGGTGCTTTTATTTGACACCCAACCATCATACCCAGCTCTCAACTCGTCCACTCCTTGTTTCTTCCACAACGGGACAGGTTCGGCACCCTGTCCTACTAGCATTATTCGTCTGTTTCCCGCCATCGGTATAAGCCAGAAATCGGTTTGGGGGATCTGGGGGAAAATGGCTCCGTCGACTTTGCCTTCGAGAATGTCTTTACAGAGAAACCATTCCTCACAAAGAGGTCGGCCGAGACCTACCCCGTCAACGGTATCTAATGCTCTGACTATCCCACCTACCGTTCTCATGCTACCTGTAACATAGACTTTCGTCTTCCTCGTCAGGGCTGGCGCAATCCGATGGGCAAAATTTAAGGAAGAAAGCTTCTCTATTATTTGTGCTTTCACGCCACACATAATACATCAATATTCTTCTCACACGTCCCGCCACTAATCTCAACAAAATCGAAAGTCTCTTGCTCCAGCATCCGACAGAGCTCACGTGCTTCATGTGTAATAAACCCAGTGTCCTGGAACTCGGTACTGTTGACCTTTATGCACAAGACAAGTCAGTCGGACAGCGCCGGTGAATTCGCTTCCGATTTCCACGACGATGCCGTCGCCTTTGCCTTCATTGCTGACTTCGACTTCTGACGCACATACGGGGGATTTGACGAAGACGCATAAGTGGCCGGAGTGAGAGACCTAGGCTACCATCAGTGAGCCATGTGCTTTGCCTGCTCGCGCCATGGCTGCGAAACCGTTGAAGCGTGGCCCGGGAACGGGGGCATTAGCGGGGACGATAGGATCGCCGACCGATTCCAAACCCGTGTAGCTGATGCTAACATCGCCAGAGAGAATCATGCCGATTCCACCGCGGCGGCCCCATCTCTCATAGATTTTCTCGATGTTCTTGTTTGCTTGTCCATTAGTTGACATTGGCTTCTTTCTTACCTAAAATATGGATTGTGTTGACGCAGTGATAGGCCAACCCTCCCCCTTTCCCTCTCCCCACTATTCTCGCTTAGTAGTCCCAGTAGCTTATGATCGGCACACACCCATGAAACGACCTGACGATCCCCAGCACTAGAGTGAGAGTAGAGAAGTAGCGACGAGACGCTGCTAATACAGAATAGCACCAATGTGTTTTCGTCGAGAAACCTGCAGCGAATAAAAAAGCCCGTTCACCAAGGAAACGCTTCCATCGATCCATATAGGGGGGCAGGCAATACTGTATGTCATGCCTGTCATACTGCAGCTCTACTTTCCGTCGTCCCCGTTTGCTACTTTTACAGAGCATGAAACCGGAATTAATCAGCTGTTTCGGACTTTACACGACCGGGAATTGCTTTTTGCAGTTAGTGTTATATAGGGGGGCTTCGCTAACCTCGCAAATGCAAGATTCGGTGATTATACGCTAAAGTCTGCCCACCGCCGAGACATACAGTAACTTGTGATAGCAGGATGGTAAGGTACTAATTCTCTGCCGATCGTGCCTACATTCTTAGATATAGCGAGTTCGAATTCTTACCTCATCTCACCTGTATCCCTTCGGGTTAGCTGTATTTGTAAATTTTGATGTGGTACAGCTACTTCGACTCTTCCTTTCTCCCTACAATGGCGTGGCAACTTCAAGGAACAATCTTCGGCCAGTCTATGCGGCTTGTGTCTGGCAACAAATTCTTTCGATACCCTGACGAGGTTGATCCGTCGCTGTGGAAGAGGGTAATTCAAAAAGACACCCGCAACGAGACTCCGGAGCAGTCTGGGGTAATGGCAGCCGATTCGGAGAAGGGGCTGGATCGAGAGGCACAGAGTAGTTCCTCCCAGAATCAAGAGCTTTAGGGTGATGCAGAGAAGGATAGCAAGAAAGATGTTCTCCTAGTAGGCTGGTATGGCCCAGACGATTCCGAGGTATAAGTTCCAGTTGTTCTCGTGCTAGTAACCCTCACCAACCCAACTTTCCCCTATCAGAATCCCCAGAATTGGCCCATATCTCTGCGACATTCAATCATTGCTCAAATGTGCCTTCTGAACTTTTCAGTCTACATCTCAAGCTCCATGTACACCCCAGGTGAAGCGGACTTTATGAAGAATTTCAACGTTGGTGAAGTCGTCGCAACTTTGGGACTGTCTTTGTTCACTTTGTATGAGAATATCCCGTTATTATTAAATCTCAGAGATTCCAAAGCCAACGCTGACAATTTAAATCTTCTCTAGCGGCTACGGTTGTGGGGCTATGCTTTGGGCCCCTTTATCTGAAATGCCAAAACTTGGACGCAGTGGGATTTATTTCTGGACGCTCCTATTTTTCATCATCTTTCAACTCGCCGTTGGATTTGCCCCGAATGCTCCCGTGTTTTTCGTATTCCGATGGGTAACAGGTTTTCTGGGCTCCCTGTGTCTGTCGAATGGTGGCGGTACAGTCAATGATATGTACACTCCGCTCATGGTTCCATATTTACTATGCATCTGGAGTTCGGCCGGTGTTTGTGGGCCTGTTTTTGGTCCGATTATAGGGGGATATGTTGCCCCCGCTATGGGATGGCGCTGGACGATCTGGGTTCTCACATGGCTGAACTGCCTGGTTCTGATCCTCCTATTCTTCCTTTCTCCCGAGACCAGCGCCGCAAATATCCTGTATAACAGGGCCAAAAGATTGAGGAAAGCAACCGGAGATAATCGCCTGAGAAGCCAGTCTGAGCTTGACGCCGAGCACCACACCACAAAAGATACATGGATCCTCCTCAGCCGAGCCTTTATACTCACTTTCACCGAGCCTATCATTTTCCTCATGAACCTATACGCTGGTCTCCTCTACGGCTTACTCTTTTTGTGGTTCGAGTCATTTCCAATCGTATTTGGTGGCATCTACAAGTTTAGCATTGGGTCGCAGGGATTGGTATTCCTTGGAGTCTTTATCTTCGCCGTTTTCTAATTGTTTGGCTATTTGCTGTGGATTAAAGTTCAACTTGTCAAAAAGATCACAGGTAGGAATTTCAAGCCCGAGATGGTCCTTCCACCAATGTTCGTTGGTGGACTCGCCCTCCCAATCTGCATGTTTTGGTTCGGCTGGTCATCTCGGTCAAGTGTCCACTGGATTATGCCTATCATTGGATCTGGTTTCTTCTCTGTTGGAGTGGTGACACTTTTCAACTCACTCTTCACCTACCTCGGGCTTACGTTCACTGCATACGCCGGATCTGTCTTCGCTGGGGCAACCCTTTTCCGTGCTTGTTTCGGTGCATCCTTCCCACTTTTTGTAAGTGTCCTATATAAATTCGTCTCTCCTTTTGGAACTAATTGGTTCATATTACTAGGCACGAGCCCTTTTCAATAAACTTGGCGTTGCACCTGGCAATTCTCTATTAGGCGGTCTTACTATCTTGTTCGTTCCCGTGCCATATCTGTTCTATTTCGTAAGTCTTCTTTCCCCTGATTGACTCCCTTGTCCATATGCTCATTTAAAATCAGTACGGAGAAAGAATTCGTGGCTGGAGCAAACGCGCCTCGTAAAGCTTCCCCGTATTTGACAGCGCTAAGATTTCGACGCACACAACCCGTTGGGTGGGAGAGGGACTGAAGTCAACTTGATAGAACAGAGGGTCTAGATGGTATAGAGAATATTCGAAATTAGTGAGGGTCAAAGCCAAGGCTTTTAGTTGGTAACGTGGACTCTTCAATGCTGCCATTCAAAACATTGCGC
Source organism: Lachnellula cervina (assembly GCA_007825325.1). Taxonomy (NCBI): domain Eukaryota; kingdom Fungi; phylum Ascomycota; class Leotiomycetes; order Helotiales; family Lachnaceae; genus Lachnellula; species Lachnellula cervina. The sequence continues at coordinate 5,304 of QGMG01000691.1, read as the reverse complement.
AGCGTTTGATATTTCCCACCACAGCCAGCATTCCTTCCTCTTTGAGTTTTTGATCATATGGCGAAGATCAATAGCCTCGAGATTGTACATAGTTTTTAGGTTTTAATAGAAGTGATATTGCGAACGGTCCGGCATTTGGTTATATTTGTGTGCTGTTTCACCAATTGTGAAGAATAAATTATACTTCCCGTGAGTGGCGCGGACAGAATCGAGGATTTAATCTTTCAACGTTGAAAGACATAACTTGTCGGCAAGGTTATAAATTTTTATGTCTCATTCGATCACCTGCTTGGTTCCCGATGTGTTGTCTTGGACTGACGGACGTAGTTTACCGGTATATACCCATTCGAGGAGCATACTAAAACGACTCTGGTGAATCCTCAGGAAACGTAGCTTTGTTGTCCGTCGCTTCCTTGAAACCACTCTCAAACATGTTCTTGAAATAGGGGATTGTTTCACATAAGAGTTTCTGGTGAACTCGATAGAGTTTTGGGTCCGATTTGCCAACCCAAAGCTCAACCATGTCGCTACCTATAACTCTGTAGGAGCACTCCGGTCAGTTTTATTTCTATTGCTGGTTTGGCAAGGGCTGCCTTAGGGAAACTTACTCGCTGAAAGATTGGGCGACTACCGACGCTTCTAACTTCATATAGTCGCTTGGCGTGGAAGACATTTTTCAGTATACGATAAGTGGTTAGTAGAAGAGAAAATGGCCCAGTTGAGGATTGGAGAGTGCCTGAGGATTTAGGGTTGACTTTGCGTTAAGTTCATCAGGGGGGTTAAAGGGCCATTTGAAGCTGCATAAATAGTTGTACGCTAGGAGTTACCGTATGAATTGGGATAGTACCCCACCTCGCACTGTAGGCCCCCTTTTAATACTACTCTAGGTGCAAAGCTGTTTATTACCTATATAGCACTAGTATTATAAACCTAGGACTTATAGGTAATACCCTAACTCTTCTTATATAAGATAGATAAAGGCGGCACTCTCGTACCATGGTTGACCTTTAATGTCCTACGCGGCCTAGCATATTATAATCTAGGGCTACTTACTCAGGTAGAGCCCCTGGGGCACTATCCTAATTTGTACGATAGTTCAACAACTGCAATCACAAAAGCACATTGATTGCCTATATGTATAGAGTCAAAGCATATATGTGATTGTACTAAGAGTCCATTCCCAGAATTTCGTGTAGCCAGCGAGCCATTCTGAAGCCCAGGTATTATGCCCATTTATTACGTGAAGTCCATGCACGTGGTAACACTACGTTTCCCAAACCTCCCCAACCAGCAAGAAATTAACTCATCCAGCCTCCCAGATATCACGAACTGTCTGGAACGGAACATCAAGCAGAGTCCCTCATGTTTGGCGCGGCCCATTTGCCAGTGGATAGTCTACTTCCACGATCCCTCACACCGCTTTCTTGACCAAACACTCCTCATCCTTGCCGTGGGAATGATACTCGCACGTAGCAGCTAGTCTGGGGTCCGCTGGCTTAGTACCAGCATGGATATGGGCTCTGATTGCTTCTAGAATCACCAAAAGAAGTTGATTGTCTTCTTTGGCCAATTCCACAAAGCCTGATGTCTTCCAACTTAGAATCTCAATTGGTTTGTTCACAGCCATGAAGATAAAGATGAGGCTATCTTTGGCGTAATTGCGGAGCCCACTATTTTCGGCCGTAGAGTTCCAAACCTTCTTGGTCAGAGGGAAATTCAAGAGCCACTTCCACTTTGCTTGATGGAGTCGGTAGTCGTCCAGAATTTCGTCCTTCAAGTCTGTCAAACAAAGCTTTTCTGCCAACGCATAGAAGGGAATGTGATTCCAACTCGGGACTACGCCCGTGTCGCTTTTAGTATGGGCCAATGGTCGCACCTTGGATGTGTAAACCCATTCAATAAGCAAGCCAAATGATTCGACCGTATCCTCGGGAAATGTGGCAGAGTTATCGGTAGCTTCTTTGAATCCTCCTTGGAACATCTTGGCAAAGTAGGGAACCTTCTGGCAGAGAAGGGATTTATGGACGTGGAAGACCTTTTTCTCTAGACCGACAATGAGTTCGACAATTTCCGCTCCAAGCATGCTAACAAAAATACCATGTCAGTGAATGTCTCAGAGAGCTCGAATTGGTCTGTTGTATGCTTACTCTGGGAAGGGGGGCGTGACGGCTGCAGTGCCAGGATTTGCATTCGAGGAGGAAGCCATGATTTTGAAGCTAGGCAAACTATTAGCATTCGAATGTCCCATTGATTGTGGAACACTCACCGGTACAGTATCCTTTCTGTATAGCTGAAAAGATGGTCGGTGGTGCTGCTCCTTGAACCTGAGCGGTTTGGGGATAATCGGAGGGATGGTATGTCGCGAAGTCGAGGAGAAGTGAAGGGCGAGCAGGCCGAGACAGGACCAAGACAATGGTGGAGGTCCTCTTCGCAGGCTAACAGTAGTGTCTCGAGTGTTGTTGTCGTGGAGAGAGGAGAGATACAGGAGTTGAAGATGCGAGGCAAGCTTAAATGTTTGCTCTAGCGAGACACTGAGCGGTCGCGACAAGTAGAATTGAAATTGAATTATCCGAGCCGCCGAAGCCAAGTCGTTCACGGCTGTAGTGAATTAGAAGTAAGTTGAATTATTTGCACGCATGATATTTGTTTAGCAAATTGTTTCAGGGGAGTGCATTAAAGGGGAGATAGCAGCCTCATGGTGTGTGCAGAAGATTCCAGCGCGGTTGGCTCTCTTCTCGTCTCTCATTACAAAAGACAGCGAACAGATGAGACTTATCGGCAAGAACACCAAATTATCTTAAGAGTTGATAATATTTGAACTTAGTAGAAGCCTGTAGAAATGGGAGCACGAGTAGGTTAACAGGACAAGAAGTCACCACTTGAAGCTTTGAGATTATCTCTATCAAACTTGTATGCGTCTTTGGCTACGTCTCACAAGGATCTCTTCCTTTGTCCTGCTATCATTCCCCAGACTACACATACATTCGAATCCCCACTACCGTTGCGATACTAGAGAATCCGACCAATCTACTGAAGGATCCAGGACCATTTTCTGAGAGGCGAAAATGGATCCAAACCCTTTTTCTTAATAGCCCCCATCCATTCTGGGTGGCAATATATCGACCCCCGGGGGTGCCATAAATCGACCCCCCCAAATCGACCCCCCCCTCTAATTGGTCTCGCTTTGCATAGATCTATACATCTCCAACTACCTAAATCCCTATTCCCAAATCCCTATTCCTATCACAAATGCTATGCCATTTAACTAGTTATAAAGCCTGTATCTAGTGCCTCATTTAATGTATTGCATTCCTATATAGACACTACCTGCAATGCCTTCCTATATATATTATCGCGTGATTCTTAAAGCTCTTACTATCCGCCAACCTCATATAATCACTAAGGGCGCGTTCTAGCTTAATATATATCACCTCCTTCCTAAAGTCTCTAAAAACCCATTTGTAAGCCTAAGTATTATAATAGCGCGTTTCTATTAATCGCAGCGAATTGTTAGGTGAACAAGGGCATTAGCCCCTGCAATGCGCGCTAGAAGGAAGCATCTAGATTATAAGGCTAATTAAGGCATTGCATTATAAGGCATTGCATTATAAGACATTGCATTGTAAGGCATTAGAATTATTGCTAAAGAGCCCTAGCAGTCTAGCTAATGCAGTACTTGAGCTGTATAGCGCTGCATTGTAATTGCCTTAGTACTCCTATTAGCTCTATATTATAATAAGTGGGCTGCGCATAGCCCCTAAACGCCAATATAGTAATCCTGCTTCCCGAATAGGCAAGTGCTATGTTTTGTTGCACATTGCTAAACTGTAGAGCCTATAAATAGAGTATATAGAGGTAATATATAAATGGATTACTAAGGATAGATAGCATTATACTTATAGATCTATGCAAAGCGAGACCAATTAGAGGGGGGGGTCGATTTGGGGGGGTCGATTTATGGCACCCCCGGGGGTCGATATATTGGGACCCATCCATTCTGTAGCGTGTAATCTCTCGAAATCAGCCTTCCCCTCGCAGAACCTTTCCAGGTAATCAGAAACCTCTTCACTTGTTACTTTGACCTCGGAATTGCAATGAACAAAGTTCACTCTCGGGCCACTGGACAGTGTTTGTGGAACTGTATAAATTATCCGAGTGAACTTCTCAAGGGGCAATAGATCAAAGTCGTCAGTCCAACCATCAGCGGTTAGCAGAGCTCTTATCTCGTTTGCTTGTTTTTTTTTTTTTCTTTTAAATCTATACTCTTTTTAGTAGCTAAGCACTATATAGAGATTGTCTAATTTACAGTTTAAACTTTAAGTACACCTCCTGTTAGAGCATTTGGGGGATGGACGAGAGACGCTGTAGTCATGTGACTTAGCGCGGCTTAGTTAGCAGGATGAGGCATAACTTCCGCAACTACTATACTATAGAATAGTATAGATAATACTATACTAATAGAGAGATACTAGTACTAGTATAAGAAGAAGTGATTACCTATAATACTAATACTAATTAGTAGTTAATCTTATAGGAGATAACTATAGAATAGTAAGGTTTTAAATATAAAAGAGATAATAAAATCTAGCTAGCATTTTAGAGACTCTACGTTTAGAGGCCTTAGGATTCCGAGTTTAAAGCCCTATCTTCTATAGCCCTATACTAGAGAAGAGCAATAATAAGCTAATTTTACTCTCGAGACTCTTATCTAATAGAGAAAGAAGTAGCAATGAGCTAAATCTCTAAATACTCTCGAGACCTTTAGATATAATAGAATAGTATCTATTATATAGAACAATCGATGCAAATAGATTCTTAAGACTCTTATCTAATAGAATTACTTCTAAGACTCTTATCTAATAGAGTTATTAATAAAAGCATTAAAAATAAACTCTTAAAGCTATTATAATCGAGATAACTTTATTACTAATTTGCTTATTATAATAGTAAGATTATATATAGTAGCTAGCGTATTAAATAATAACCTAGCAGGCCTATTAAATAATACAAATCTAGTGTTAGTAAAGGTATAAAGAGAAGATCAAAACCTTCTACTCTTAGTAACTACTCTAGAAAATATAAATCCTATAACTATTTACAATTCTATTATTATATAAAACCAATCTTAAAATCCTATACTAGATCTAAAAGGAAAGGCACTAGAAAAGACGCTTAGCTATATAGGAACACTTCTAATCCCTAATGCTTATAATAATAAAATCAATAAAGAAATATAAGAATATAGCCTTAATATTTATAAGAATAAGAAGCTTAATAGATTAATAGTTATAACTTTTATTATCT
>QGMG01000690.1:0-20599 GCA_007825325.1 Lachnellula cervina | reverse complement strand
AGGCTTATAACCTATTAGAATAGGCTTATTAAGATAATAATAATAATAATAATAATTATAGACGTTAGGGCTAGCATATATGGATAAAGTTATATTATTGTAGGTAGAGAAGAAGAGCCCTAGAGAGGTGAAGAGTTTTCACCTCTCTACCCCTGAGTGATTACCTAATTGGCATTATCCAATGAGCAGCTATGTCCAACACTGGCCTCTATATCAGGACCTCTCAATGCTCCTTCCTAGCTAGCCAGCCAGGCCTCTACACTCCCAATTCATGATCCCGCCCAGACCTCACGTTTTTCCATCGTACAACATGTCGTACAAATATGTCACCATCCCATTGGTCCTATTATTTGTGGCGGAATAAGCCATACAGATGCTTGCACTTGCATGCATGGAAACACCCGACCTCCTCGCTCACTCAGCCTCACTGACAATATACACCTTCTTTCTCCCTCGTGTCTACGACTTCAGTTCACTAAACAGTGACTAACGGGTGATGCACTCATTACGAGGAGTAGATGCAACAATGTCCGCTGCTGAAATGGAGACCCATACGCTGAAATGGGGTCAAGACTTTCAGCCTTTTGTCGCCCGGCTGCAGCTGCATATTATCCAGACAGAGGATCTTTTACAATGTGTCGACCCGTACATTATCTGCATCTACGACCATAGTGAGGCATTTGTAGAACGCGAATTGCAGGTGGGACGTCAAGAGACTTTAATGCCATGAGAACGAAAACGCAGGGACGCCGAGAAGTTCTTGTCACGAGAACGACAGCGCAACACTGGCACGAGGATGTTGAGGAGCAGTCGACGTTCTGGGGATATTCCGACAATTATGAATGGAATTCTTTTCAAACATTGTACAGGCTCCACGTTGTTATTTTGGAGCGGTTACTGACTTTGCGTGGACACCTCATTACCTGTCGAAATCTACATTTTCGACCGAGGAAATTCCGACACCTTTCTTGGTCGAGCTCGACTCTTGCCACCAGCAGATAGTCAAATCGGAAAACCAGTCTGGATACATCTCGAGGGCCGAGAAAACTTCGAGAAAATCTCTGGTAGATTGCGAGTCGGCGCATGCTTCTTGCAGAAAGGCCCGAAACTCTGTACAGAGGACTTCCTTCCCCTTTACCACTCAGCCACATCGAGTAAGTCGAATTTCTGTATAACTCATGACCCTGTTGACTCTTCTTAGGTGCATACGTGAAACGAGACAACGGTCTGACGTTTGTCTTCACGACTATTGCATATGACGACTCCAAAAGTTTGGATGTTCGCAAAAACACTCGCCCCGATGGCTTCGTCTCCCCACTGAAAGTTGTCCTCTCTGAATCCGCCGGTATGAACTTCTACATAGACGAACCACGAGGTGGACCATTCATCAGCCTGTATAAGGATCGGATGCCAGATGGGTCAAAAGTAAATATAGCCAGGTTCTATTTGGCGGAAATACTTTTAGCACTTGAAGACCTACAGGAGTGCAATTCTTGTCCTTTCTACTTCACCATATTTGACATACACCTCGACAGTCTTGGTCATATTGTTTTCAGAGACCTCAACTATAATGCCGTGGATATTATAATTAAAGAGACAAACAAAGACGGTGAAGGCCTGAATATTTTTCGTACATGGCGCCAGAAATTTTGCGTGCTGAATGCTGTTACCCGAACACCATTTTCTGGAGCCTTGCAGTTGTTATGTTTCAGATTTGCTGCGGCACAACCCCTTTTATGGCGCACAATACTCATCAAGTGGTCGAAAATATTTGCCAATATCAAGTTTACCTTACGCCGATTCTACTTGGAACGGTTGGGAAAACCTAGTCGAGAGCCTGCTGATCAAGGATCCAACGAAGCGACTAGGGGCAACGCATGGGATAGAAGATGTGAAAAGCCATCTGTTTTTTGCAGAAATTGACTGGGTGAAGCTTCGGAGCCGAGATATCATCCCCCCTTTCAAGCCGAGACCTGCCAAGTTTTCGAACCTACGACAACTCCTTTTGCCGCATGAACTAGAGGCATCCACACCTCGAGAAGATGGTTGTATTACTGTGCCACACAGTTTCGAGCTTCGGCATGGAAGCTTATCATCCTACAAGACAGCAAAATCTAGCTTTGGACCATCATCTGTCTACAAAACACCCATATCATATCCAGATATTTGGTCTGCAGGAAGTGCTCCATCTATCGGGAGTTTTCTCGAAAAAATGTTTAGAATGAAGGAAGAAAGGGAACGACGACTCAAACCAGAATTCGCAGATCTTGTCCGCGAGAGAGGTCTGCAATTACCACTCTCCGAAGAATTTAATTGGTCTGGACGAGGACAGTATGTGGAGTTTGGAATCACACAAGAAATACCGTTAAGAGAGCTGAATGCTATTGGCCATGGAGGTTCAGCAATGGTGGACAGTGTGTTGTGTAGACGAGTCAAACTTGCGAGGAAAACAATGATGTGTACACGGAGGCAGAAATTGGAGACAATGATTAATGAGGTGGAACACTTGCAATCACTTCGGCATCCACACATTATACAGCTCGTTGGAAGCTACTTGCAAGGGAAGAAGTTTGCAATACTTCTATATCCAGTAGCTCAATGGAACTTGTCAAGGTTCCTTGAGATCTGTCAGGAAACACAAAACGAGCAGGAAATGGAGAGCCAGAAGGATCTTTCATTCAAGATACAAGCCCTGCCAGATTTCTTCCAGTGTATCGCACATGCCATGACCTACATTCACGGAAACACGATTAAGCACATGGATATGAAACCGCAAAATATTCTTGTGCGTGCTAACTTGAAGAGTCCGAGCTTATATACGGTCTACATGTAAGTTCCTTTTCGCCCTTCAAGGCATCACACTAACATCTGCATCAGAGCACACTTTGGAATTAGCAGGAAGTTTGCTGCCGACGAGCTGTCTCAAACCAGCGGATTAACTGCCCTCACGAGAAAGTACTGTGCCCCCGAGGTCTATGACGGAGAGCCACGGGAAAGGACCGCCGAAGTCTTCTCCCTCGGTTGCATCTTTCTCGAGATTGCCACTGTGATTCAATCTTGCTCTATCGACGAGTTCGCCGAGTTTCGCTCTCTTTGTACTAACCGACGAGACTTCAGCGATGACGAGTCATACCATGCGAACTTGGAATATGTTTCAAAATGGATTCAGAAGCTCCGCGATATGCCAGGTTTGGGATTGAGACGGAGGGCAGGAATGGTAGAAAAGCTGGACGTTATGCAACAGATGGTGAAACGGAATCCAGATGAGAGACCAACTGCCTTGCAAGTGCTTGACCGGTTGGGCGGACCTAGAGACTGCTGTGTGAAGGAGCGAGAAACGTACGTGATTGAAGAAGAATACTTTACCCAGGGGGGATAGCCAGAGTACTGAGAGCACGTGCGGGCCTCGCATGTTGTGACCTGCTCCGTGCAGCCAGAGGGTAGGGAGGTTTGTGCCCAAATCTCTAATCAGCATTGCTCACTCAGTCTCACGCCGATATATGAAATCGAGGAACTGACATCAGATGTTCGAATACGAAGATCCGAGCTTCAGATAACACTTGTAAATTCATTTATGGGACAAGAGCTTCATGATAGAGAGATGGTTCGAGGCTCTCAGATTTCTTGCCCTTCCAGCTCCTTCTGAGTCCACTCCCAGACCTTCTTCGCCAACTCCGTATCGATCGCGAGACCCGTCGGCTCGTAAAGCCCAACGGGTCCATAATGCAGCCCACTCGTCACGCCTTCGCCAGTCGCCGCCCACAGCTGATTTACGACGCCCTTCTCTACAGGCCCCACACGTTTCGGCGCCAGCTCAGTCTGTAGGTATTTCATCTGCTCATCGCCTGGCTCGCGCGAGAACAGCTGGGTCGCTACGTCGCCCGGGTCGACGGAGACGATGGTCAGTTGCGGGTAGTGTTTGGCGAACTCCTGCGGGTACAGCATGTTCGCGACCTTGCTCTGGATGTAGCGGTTCACGGGCGTGACGCCCTCGAGGGACTTGAGGGTCTCGAATTGGATCTTCTCTGGGCCGGCGTGCTTCCAGGCGGATGAGGCCAGGCTGACGACTCGTACGGGGTGGCTGCTGGATGTCTGGAGGAGGAGAGGCGTCAGGAGCTTGAGGAGCAGAGCGTGGCCGACGTGGTTGGTGCCCATCTGGATCTCGTAGCCCTCCTTGGTTAGTTTGGGTGGGCAGCCCATGACTGTTGGCAGGATGTTAGTATTATACCACGAGAGAGGAACAGGAGTAGGGATTAGCTCAGGCTATCCTCGGAGCACTCGCTCTAGTAGCTAACGATCGCCATGATTCAAAGTATGAACGGAATGCCGCCATATCGGCAATGGGCTACTTACGTCCAGCATTGAGCATCAGGATATCCAGTCGTGTGGAAGACGCGAGCACAGTCTTCGCAGCCTTCTTGATAGAGCCGAAAGAGCTCAAGTCTAGCTCCAGAAACGTAGCAGCGACTCCCGGCACCTGGCTCTTGACATCGGCAACTGCTTCGTTGCCTTTCTCAGGGCTCCGAGCAGCCATCCAGATGAGGCCCGGGTTGTGCCTGGCTAGCTCCAGAGAGGCTTGTTTTCCTAGGCCGCTGTTGGCACCGGTGATGAGGATGACTTTGCGCTCGAGGGAGGGGATGTCGGTGCTTGGGTTGAAGGATATGGATTTGGTGGACATTTTGTGTGACAGAGAGGGTGGGATGTTGAGTGAGAGGAAGTTTTGTTGATTTGAGAGAAAGAAGAGATTGTAAGTAAGGAAGTGAAGGAAAGGGAGAAAGAGAACAGGTTTCTTAAATAGCAGATATTCTCAATGCTGTGCTTTAAGTCGTTCCAGTGTTTGTATTTACACCAACTACTCACTCCCCGACTCGTCCCGTGCCTCCTCCTTGTCTACAGAGCAGAGTGGAGCAGAATGTCAGATTACCCAATGAGCGCTACTAGTTTCCGAGGCACTGGCCGCAAGTCTTGTTCTATATAAAAGCAAAAGGTGGGTAAGGGTTAAGGATTCAAGGTACTGACTGTAGGTAGGTTGACAAGACAAGAAGCCCGCTACAGTAGCTAGCCAGCCCGTCCAGCGTCTCCACATACGTGAGGCTCGGGCTCGCTCGGATTTTTATGGGTGTGATTGGTGGGTATAAATAAGTGGTGAGAAATGTGGGGATGGATGGACTCTCGGTACTTATACAAGTAATCGTTAGCTCTGTTTAACTTGGTGGGGGAGCAAGGCAAGAGCAAGTGGGGAGTAAAGAGAGGGAAGGGAAGATCCAATCAAGTGCTGTGCGACTATGTTACTGTGTTGAGTTCTAGTGTTATAGTACCATACCATACTATAGGGAAAGCTCGATAGAGATATTTTTGAGGGTATTGTAGGACGGCGTAGCATAGCACAGCATGGCACACTTGAAGTGTAATGGGAACTGGAATTGGTACTAGCACTGGTGGTGCTCCAGGCAGACTAGATGAACCGTATAATATTTCTGCAGACCGATTGGTATGATGACCAGAGCATAACTCCATACTCCAACCTAACCCCTACCGGATACATTAATACTCATCATCATTGTCATCATCGGCATTCATGCCCTCTCTATCTGCAAATTGCATGAAAGGGGGGTGTTCTTCAGCATCGCCATAACCCAGGACTGTTTTCCATTGTTCTTCAACGTTGTCTAGGATCTGATCGTCAAAGGCGAGGTCAAGGGGGGAGGTTCCCGGTACTTTCTGTTGCTCGTAGTAGACGGAATACAGCAACTTTACGTTGTCTTTTGATGTCTCGAGGAACTTGGATATTGTTGTTTCGAGGACCACTTTGCTGTTCTTGGTGTATTGGGTGCTTGCATAGAGGACACCTATGATGCAGTGGTTAGCTATGCTAGTATCCAGAGTAGAAACATCAAAGAAGTTGTAAAAGAAGAGCATCATCAGACTGTCAGAGGTATGTTATCGTCAAAGTAATTCAGACAATGTAGATAAGTATTCATAAAGTTGGATCATCATGTAATGCGAATGAAAAGAAACGGAAAAGGGATGAATACTTACATTGACCAACTGGGCATTCTCCAGTTTCGCTGGAGTGTACCATGATGTACACCGGATGTGTTGGAGAGACACCTTCCTGGCTAAATGAGTTGGGTGGGAAGACTACGACTGAAACAGCGGCGAGTGGAGAGCCCTCGGTCGAGCTCGCAAAAATGGAGGGTAGAGGAGACGAGACGACGGCGATGACCTTGGACACCACAATTCCATCGGCAGCAGTCGTGTCCTCGGCACTGACATAATGTCGAGTCCTGACGGTCTCCCCGTTGGAAAGAGAAAGGCTGAATTTTTCTTCCGGAATTTCTTCTTCGGTGGGCTCGATAGCATGGGAGTTTTCGACGGCTGTTCCAAGAACATACACACCGCCTCCCACGGCTCCAGCACGACAAGCAACTTGCGCAATCTCAGCGCCTCCACCCCACTTTGGTAACACAGCACCGAAGCCGGGCCCAAATATTCCCATGGATGTCAGATGCCGAGCGATTCTTGGAAGAGCCCACCGCACGGCAATCTTATCGGGCGAGTCAAACGACAACGTCAGGGCGGCTATGACAGTTTGAAGGCGTGGTGGGAGTTGGAACTGGGAAGAGAGGAATTCTTGAAGGCTGCTGTCGCCATGTGCTTCCCAGACTTCCGTTTGGTTCTCATAGTCCACCACGAATTTCAGAAACTTCATCAAACTCCGCTTAGCTCTGTTGTCAATGCTCTTGTCTTGGAAGATATCTTCCCGCCCATTCGGCATTCGTTTCAGCGGCTCTTCATCGGCTTCATTGTATAACCACCAGTTGCCTACTGCCTGGAATTCGAGCTGACGGTAGACTTTCGAGGACACCAGCAGGGCAAGCAGCTTTGACTTTGTGTAGATAATTTGCGGAGAGAGCGTGAGGGTATAGGCTCTTGAGAAGGAGAGCTGCTGTGAGTCGGTCGAATCATCAGCGTCTGCCTTCCACAGGGCAGCATTCCGAAAGGGTGCTTCATCAGAATCTATGTCGTGTAAGCTTTCAATGAATCTGAAGCAGGTCAAGAGACAACGAACCTCCTTTGACCTTCTCTACCCATCCATCGACCTCTTGAAGACTGAAGGCAGCGTCGGCGGCACCATAATATTCATTCTGATCGACGTGAAGGATCTTTTTGTCAGAGCGGGACAATGCTCTTCAAAGCCAGCTGAGTCAGTCAGATGTGAAGCGTAGACATGGTTGACACGCAAGATATACTGACAAGGCAAGCAGAGAATGCTGCAGACCGGTCCCTTGGATCACAGCGTGCCATCTTGTTTCGCTCAAGGACTCCATCTTGCAAAGTCGAAAGAAAAGTGCGGGTTGGTGAAGGAAAAGATTTAGCTTGACTAGCTTCGCGCTAGTCCTAAAGTGGTAGCGAGCTCCTACATCAAAAAACCTCGCCAGAGATTTTCTCAATTCTGTTCTGTATCCGCTCGACCACGTCCACAACTTTGCCTTCCTACACGGAGTTGTGTGTGTGAGATATCTTTCAGTAGATGTTTCGATGTTGGGCGGCAGACGAACTTTCGCATCCTGTATCTACTGCTCTGGAATCTCTGATCTGAAGGAAGCGGTTCGTAATGGATGATACACTTCAATCGGGTATTCTCCTGGTGTGCCTTGCCCTATTATGGACAGATGGCCCTGGAGGCTTGCGGGTAGGGCTTTCGAAGTACTGGTTGGAGATTCAAGGAGATGTACCACTTCTGAGTCCATCTAGGACTGAATCTGCCGTCGAATTTGGGCGCACTCACGCTCCAACTACGTTGTCCGAGGTAAGCTCGAAGCATAATGTTATATTATAATCCTTTCAGCATAACAGAACCCATTCAATACATATAGTAATCAGCTATGATGAACATTGCCAAGCAATTATGCACTCCAAAAAGACTACGGAAAAATGACATAAAGGACAGGAGAGGTTTGAAAGTGAAGCGCCTATGGTTATTTCTCCAAACAATATGTTATTCATCTTAAGCATGTCTGTTCATTTCGCTCGTCTCTAATTGCGTTGCAATTGTGCATTTTGATCCTCAGCCTGATGTTATTCCCATCTTTGGAGTTCGCCAGTTGCCATCTCGACGAAATAGACTCCCCTTCCCTTCCTCGCATCTCATATTCCGATTATTCATTCTTCCATCAACTCGAATCGAAGTTGTCTTGAACACATCTGGGATTCAGACTGCATGGTATGAGGAAACGGCATGACGAATGTGTATAAAAGCTTTACCGCGTACCAGGTTCTATCACCACCAGCACAAACTTCCATTTTCGCAGCTCTTTCCAGGTTCTGGTAGTGGAACTGCCCTGTAACGTTCATATGCTTATTTTTTACATATCATAGCCGGAAATCGAGTTCAGGTAAGTACGCATCCACAGAAGAATATCTATCCTCTGAGAAGTTTTTCATCGCAAGCGCCGAGCAACGAACGTGAAAGCTTTGTTGACAGCAATGACCCTCAGCTAAAGATAAGTTCGATCGAATGCTATAGTTCCACTGCCGGCACATTGAACTTTGCACTACCCAGGCATCAAGAATGAGAGAAAGTGATATGTTAGAAACTACAGATATCACAACCATAGAACCATCAGGCATCCGAGGTCTTTGTTCTCGCTGCTAAAGATCCGAAAAACAGAGCAGGAGAAGGAGTTTTAAACAAGAGCATCTACCACCATCCACCACTATCCCCTTCAAAAAGACATCCCAACAACCCCCTACCCAAACCTCACCCCAAGAACACAGTACCTACGGTACGGCAGGTGCGAACAAAGCATCCACCCAGATCCCACTACAGTAGGGACATGATATAAATACACCTATCACGCCCCCTAGAATTAACTTGATCTACATTATACAAGAAGTTTCTCGCAACAGTCTCGCATCAAGTAGATTGAGCTGCTATGGGATAGATTAACTAATATACTCTGCTATTTCTTGAAATAATCATAATTATAATATACCACACATCAGCAGTAATTAATCTCATAGTCAGGACTAACAATCTCATCGGAACTATTGAATGAACGACCGTGAAAGCTTTATTGACAGCAAATGACTCAACGATACTAACTCAAATCCAAAGCTACATTTTCAGTTCGGGCATACCTTGGCAGCCAGAACACTTTGCACTACAAGCATCACGAATGAGAGAATTAAAAGGGTTCAAGCCCACAGACACCACAGTGATTTTTGCATTTTTCTCATCTCCGATTGTAAAGATCCAAAGAACAGAGCAGGCAAATAACTTTTGTAAGAGTAACCCCCACACACAGCTTCCACCATACAGCACAACCGCAAGCCTCATCTCATACGTACAGTACCACCTTATTCTAAAAACTACCTGACCAAGAACACCTACCTACGGTAGACACAGGGTAGATATAAATACACCCCTCGCGTCCCAGAAGCACCTCGATCCGCAGTATACAAGAGACCACCTATCTAACATGGCCAACAGATTGAGTTGTGAGATACCATGCAATTTCTCATTTCTGAATGCACAATCACACTCACAGTCACAACACACCACACACGCCCACATCATTAATCCAATACTCCAAGACAAGACCAACAATATCATCGGGCCTACTCAACGAACAAACAAACCAGCACGAGCGTAAAAGCTCATTGACAGCAAATGGTTTCGTAATAGCACTTATATTCTGCGGTAAGAGCTATATGTGAATAAGCAGCAGGCCTTTCTTTCTTTCTTTTTGTGAAAGGAGGGAAATGGAGTGAAGTGAAGAGGAAGGGAAAGAGAATGTGGATCAGCGCGGCACGGCACAGCTGGAGGATCAGATCTTCAAAGATGCAATTGCGGACTGCTTATCTTTTTTCGATCATCTAGGTGGGATATTTATGAGTTCGAGGTTGGGGATTTTGGCTCGAGGCGGTGAATCGCATCTCACTAGGTCAAGGGCGGGTAGGAAGTAGTGCACATGGATGAGAGGGTGGTGTAGTATGTCTCAAGGGAAATATATCTATCCATTTTGTAGGGCAAAGAAGCCTTGATATAAGATGAACGGCAGCGAGCTTTCTACAGAGCCTTTATTCATCATCATGTCCCAATTGCCAATCAGCGTCATAAAGCAGGCCGTCCTGGTTCAAGAACAGTCCGCAACGTATTCAAATCCTGAACGCCAGAACAAAATCACCAAAGCAAACGGCAATCAAAAGATGCTGTTCACAATATTGCCACCAATCGTAGCACCCGCCCCGAATATCGCCGCGTTACCCAATTTCTTCCCAAACTTCTTGCCCATCGCGCCCCCCTTACCCGGCTTCCCATCACTAGGCTGCTCCGCAATCTGCATTGGGGGAACGGCGCTGTTATACGGATTGTTTGGACCGGGTGGTGGAGGGCCTTGGTTTTGTTGCTGCGCCATGCCGGGATAGCCATTCTTCTTCTCATCGCCGTAATGGCTGTTGGGTGCAGAATCAGGATTGGTCATGGTTTGGACGTAGGTGACGGGGAATACACCCTCCTTTCCGGTGCGCACGTTCTTTCCGAGCCACCAGTCGGCATTCATATACTCGTAGACCACAATCGTGTCGCCGACTTCGAAGTTGCAGTCGTCTGGCTCGGCGTAGCGGTATAGAGCTGTCGCGCGGGCGATTTCTGGCTTCGTAGGCGTGGAGGCTTTGCGGGTAGGGAGAGAGGGCGGTGCAGGCGCACTGTTGCTGTTGCTGTAGGATGGGGGAGCGGGGTCGGCGACATGCATGTTTTGGAAGGCGTTGGTAGGGGCTGGAGATGGAGAGGGAGCGGGAGCGGCGTGGGTGTTTGCACGAGAGGAGCCGCCGAGGGAGGATTCAGAGGGGAGGACGCCCATAATCTGGTCGAAGATGTCGTCGGAGATGGCTCCTGCTTCTGCGAGGTTCTCAAGTTCCTGTATTGGATGTTAGCTTGATCCTTTGAAGACGGATGGATTAATTGGTGAATGAGCTTACATTCTTGATGTTTCGAAGGGATCTGTTGTTGTTGATCACCTTCTGGCGCTCCTCGGGAGGCATGGAAGTAGGCATGGCTTTATTCTCTAGGAAGGAGTATGCGGTTTCTCGACAGTCGGTGCAGTGCTCGTGTTTGCCACAGCTGTAATAGGCCGAGTTGACTTCTTCTTGAATGGCGATATTCTCGTCTTCGGTGAAATAGAAGAGACCCCGTTCGGCACGAGTAGGATGTTGCTGGCGATGCTGTCTTTTGACGATGATGGGCGAGTCTGCGGGGACTTGGTAGATACGATGGCCGTAGGTGTGATGGGGAGTTCCTGTTCCTGGAAGAGCTGGACTCAGACCACTCGTACTCGTTTCGCGATAAGGTTCGATGATGGTGCGGCCGCTTGGAGTCCGATGCGTCGGAGTCGGTGTCGGTCCGTGATTGTACTTGCACTCACTGAATCCTTTGTTTACTGGATTTTGCCAAGTTGCACTTCTTTGTTGCGATGTTTCCAAGTTCAAGTTGATATCACTCCTGCCCGTTCTAGTTGGAGTTTCGTAGGATGATGGTGTTGTTGTGGCGCAGCGAACTGCCAAATAGGGTGACCTATGGCTATGGCCAACCGTGGACGTGGATCGCGAAATAGATCGGGCATGTACAGACGACGAACGATTCGAGATGCTGTTGAATGTCTCTGCTTGACCACGGTAATTGTCCTCCAAGAAATCGTCGATGATATCTAGGGGGTCGCCAGGTGGGGTGGGCGCTCTTTTCGCCAGTGGAAATCCCGCATCACTACTCGTAAGTTCCCCCTGCGGGCTCTGCCGATATTTGCGCAGGATGGAAACAAATTCCTCTGCTACCTCTGTGTACTCCTCCACGCTCTCTGCTTGGGAGTTCCGGCTCTTGGCGTCTTCGCTGCTATCGGCTGAGCTTCGTTCGACTTTCCAAGGTTTGTGTGGCTTCATCAGTATTCCGAGACCAACCTGTCTATCATCTTCCTCCCTTTCGTCGAGAATTCCGGCAGACTTGCTCCGGGTATTGAACGGCACTCTTGGGGTCGGCGCTTTGGCATTCAGTCTGGTTGCAGACTCCGAATTCTTCAAGCACACGTAGGTCTTAAAGGTACTGGTGGAGCTGGTAGAGCTGGTTGAGGAGTTGGCCGAGGGAAGTCGAGCCGTAGACGCGTTGGTATCTAGCGGAAACGGGAATGATTGCTGAAAAGACGGCGTTCCCCTCGTGTTGTATTGGGTCAGATCAGAGATACTGTTCGAGAATGCCCCCGGAGAGTCGACTCGGATAGATTGGTCTACTGGAGTTGGAGGTCTGGATTTTGACAGGACTCTGAAGTCCTCCGGAGAAGAAATGCTCCCAATGCTAGATATGGTGCTCTCAGAGCTATGGTTACCTGTACGCTTCAACGGCATTGTTGGTCCACCTGGTAGCTGCGCTATTGGTTTCGACCTTATGTAAGGCTGCTGATACTCAAAGGAGCCTTCGATCAGATCGAAGTTACTGGTACTCGGGAAGCTGATCATTGACTTGAGAATAGGCGTTTTAAACGACTTGCCACGAGAGAGCAGAGGGGCCTTGAACCTTTTGGTTGGGCTGGAAGAAGGGGTTTCGGCCGGACTCGAAATCGGTGTCTTCTTTGGGCTTGGGAGGGGAGTATTTATTGGCCGTGCAGGAATCTTCTGTCGACTCAATTCAAGCATGAGATGTGAATCGAGAGAGGTCGTGTCTCTTTTTTCTATCGAATTCACCGCCCGGTCTACAACTCCCGACATTTTAGGCGGTGAACTTGGTTTTGATATTGAGCTCATAAGCTGTTGTTACCCCGTTAGTAGGAGTTTGCTCTCAGCTCGCTCATGCCTTTTACTCCATGTACTTACTTCTTGTGGTCTGCTTCTGTGGGGAAAGCTTGGTAGTGCTTCTGTGGCAAGTCTGTTGAACTCTGTGTTTCTCGGCGCAATATGTAATCCTAGCCAGCTGGGCTGATAGTATGACAGTTCTTGTTGATACGATATTGGAGGTATTTGATTTAGAGATGGAAAAGGTTTATCCAAAGTCTTCAAGCGGTGGGCGGAGAATTATGGTAAAGTGAAGGGCGGGGGTCCAGTACGTTGTTCTCGGTTCCCCTCCTCTCCCTCCCCCGCCATCGCACAGGATTCGGAATTCACTGGCAGTCCCCAACTCTATTTGATTCCATCGCTCGTCCAGTCCCCAGTCTTGCAAGCTCGCCATGAATGTTAATGCTCTTCAGCCTCCAAGCTCGGAATTCCCTTTGAAATTGTCTTGTTCAAGCTATCGTTGATCGCAGCAGGCTACCTAGGACATCAAGCTATGATCTTCTCTACTCTACATGCTAGAGTAACTTTTGAGAAGAGAATTCTCTCTATTGCCTATCCTATCCACAAAACTACACATCAGTGTATAACCAACCCTTCCCCCTCCCCCGCCTGGCCCAACATACTCCCACATCTATCAATCTAACCTGCTCCAAGAAATATTCAATTTCAACCCTCACACAAACTCTCGTATAAAACCACACCCTACCTACCTTACCTAGTGCTTCTTCACCACACGATCAGGGTACCACTAGACGCTCAAGATTGCGGAAATGTTCGAGGTAAAGGGTAAAGCAAGTGCTTTCAAAACACAGTTAACTCTATCGAGCCCAAGCTTCAGGATAACTTTATCTCATGCCGGTTTTGTCATTGAACGAAAAGTCACATATTATGCTTTACTGTTATTCAAATTAGTTGGTCGTTTATATGCGATGAATGATTGAATTGGTGAGTTGCCTTAATAGTCTTGGGAATTTACCTTGCTGTGCGGACGCCGACGGTGATCAACCTCCGGGCAGGAAAACCCGCGCTCCAATCTCAATCGGACCAACTGATCCATCATCTTCGTCTTTGCATATCCCTTGCCAAAATTGCCATATCTTTTCTTACCATCTTTAAATACTGCTTAGGGTCGATTCCCGTGAATACCCTCTCACAGACTCTCCCCTTCAAATTCACCTATACCACAAGACCACTTTTGACGACAATTTCATATCTACCTCCAGATATATAAACTATCAACTTGATACTCCTCTTCACTCCATGGCAGAGGTAACTCTCACCGACACTAAGGATATCAAGGAACCAAAATCAACCTCTGACCTTACCTATCTTGCTATTTATTGGTCTCAAGTGATTCGGTGAATTTGAAAGTTGCCTAGGTGCGTGTCGGATCTGACGTGGCTTACTTCACTTTGCTGTCAAGCTTCTTTTGCTGTCATTTAAAACGCTCTGTCCTTTTTTTGCAATGGGATTCAATGCCTTAATTGCTCGTTTCATGGCCTTATTCCCAAACCTCAGCGACAACCCGTTAACTTAATACCTAGTATGCAAACATTCATCGCCCACACTGCCAGCGTCGCCGTTCCTCCACGCCATGTAATGTGTTTTGGTTGGGTTTTGTTATTGTTGAAGTCTTCATAGAATCAGCTGCTGGCATCTTATACAGATATTAATTGCAGCTTGCTTTGTAGTTGAGAGGTGCTGATATTCATATTGGCAGAACTTACGCTATTAAAGAGGAAACGTAGATACTTTTCTGGTCCCCAACTCTAGAGAATTTCGTGAGGTGTTTCCCAATTATAAAAGAGTTTTGGTTAAATCAACTCCAATCAAAGGCAAGTCCCGCGGTCAAGGCAAAGATCAAACCCCTCCTAAGGTGCGCGCTCTATTCTTAATCTTTGATCCTTCCACTTCTTTCATGAAATATGATATCGGTCACTTTAATTTTGAATTGCGCGAGGTCACTACTGCGCACTCGGTCTGATAATTATAGGTAGTGGGATAATAACAGCATCAATATGTGTGACCATGAGGAAGGGTTGACAGCAGCTTCAAGTCACTTGTCATTCATTTGACAATCTTTCATATATCTGGGTAATGTAATAATAAAATGCACATGGTCTAGCAGACTGGGTCGGTTTGGCAGACCCCAAGAAAGATTCTCCTACGACATAAGAGCCACTTTGCAAACTTGTCCGCATTATTGTAACGAACAATTGATAATGCTGCGGCGCATTAAATAGTCCTAGTCTGCTCATGAGTCATACCACCCCTTAGGCTTAGCTTAGGCAAACCAAGATCGAGCGCTGGCAAGGCTGCGAAAAGGCTAAGTACTAAATCCAGGGTTTAGCGGAGGCTAGGAGCAATGTAATAGGCAAGGGAAGCGGTTGAGCGGATGAATTTGTGATGAATAGTACTAAAGTGTTATAAATAACCCAGAGTAACTTTAGGGGCAGTAGTAAAATAGCTGGCACGAGAGGTCCTCTCCAGTACTTAGCTATATAAAATCCCGTGATCTTCATCTTGCCTGTAGTCTGCCTGATGAATGAGCCTGAGCTGTTAGTTGAATTACCATAATTCCGTAGAGACTTAGCTCAGGGGCTCGCTTAAGGAGTTTCCCTAATATGCGGGGTCAAAACGACAACGACCCTGCCCGCCCGTCAAGTATAAATGTTTTCGTAGAAGAGTTCCAGCATTCCACACTTGGAGTTTTCGACATAACTAAAGAGTGTAACATGATAAAGCTGTCTTCATTATGCCATCCTCGGATTTTTACTTAACCGGATAACCCTAGCGGTCTGATCTGGCTCTTTTTGCTCCGTCTCGCATCCCCCACTACGCATTCGCTTACAAGCGAATGCGGAATACGAAGTAGAAGGTGTCGACGTCCGGGTATTAGATTCGTTACTACACCCTCACTCTTGCCAGAACATTTGAGTATTTTCTCGTTTCTAGAAGAATTTTAAAAGTCATGGATACTCAAGATTCTCCTCGTGGTCACAACGGGGGGTTTCACTCACGCTGGTAAGTCGGATTTGTCTCATATCCATTGGCCGACCTGCACGAAAGATGGCTTTGGAGCCTCTGCGTGCACTCAAAAAGTCGATAGCCATAGATGCTGAAAACAAGCTGAAGCGAATCTACCATCTTAGCACCTGTGCTCGAAATCGGCAAGGTGCTTGCAGAACGCGGCTATACAATCGAGTTTGCAACTCTAGACGGACAGGCCCATCATTCAACGACTACAGCTTTATTTCCAAGACTTACTTCATGGGCCCCGGGCCATCCTCACAGAGTACGAAGCGCATTACCTGTGTATGCGGAAATGGGACACGTCGAAAGGGCTCGCCGAAGTCATACGCTTCAAGTACCTGTTCGACTCGGGCTGGACGGCCGAGTACGCGCACCTGAAAGCCATCTGTTCGGACGCGGCAACGCGGCCGGATTTCATGCTGGCGGATTTCTTCGTCGAGGCTGTCAAGGATATGCATTATCGGTTTGGGATGCCGATTGCGACCGTGTGGCCGCAGATGCCCTTTCTTATGGTCCCGTGCTCGTATATCCCTGGCCAGCCGGGCTTCACGCTCGATATGGCGTTGTCGTAGGAGAGCATGTCTATGTGGGCGCGCATAAGGAACGATCTGGTTATCGGGCGGCGTAGCGGCGTCACCGAACAAATTTGCCTTTACGAACGATGAGTTGTACGGCAAGATAAAACTCATCTTGGAAGATCAGGACGGGCTCTTTGCGCTGAACAGCCAGCGGCTGAGGAATATCACGCGCGTGGCAGCGAGGCAGCGAGGCGTAAATATCTGGCGGCGGATCTGGTGGAGGTCTTGTATGACACGGAGCTGCGTGTTAGGGATGGGAAGGCTGTTCGGCCTATGCACCTACAGACGGCGGATATGCGTATGAGTGTCTGGAAGGCTAGGAATTACGATATCATGGCTACTGTGGCCCTGAGCATGCTTTGTGACGGGGACATTGGCTCGGTGGGGTACAAGGTTTGTTTTGGGAAATAAGACAGATATCCTGGCGACGGTTCAAAGTTACGCGCGTAGGTTTATATAGGCATTACGGATGAGGAGTTCTCAGGGGCGCGCACTAATGTCAGATAGTTGATACTTCATAACCACTTAGTCGTGTATTTTTACGGAGTAGCGGGTTTTGATGAATAGTATTAGTTATATGTATCATTCAAGGAAAGCATTTTAAGAGTATCACAAATCCGCTCTTTTGATTCGACACATAAAGCTTAGAATAGCTGACGCCCCTACAAATGCTCATGAACTGTACTGACAGTCTATGTATAAGAAAATTGCCAGCCAGCCCATTAAATAAGTCCCAGTTTAATATCCCTGTCTCTAAGAGCTCGTACTACAAGACTCCTTTCATTAATGCAGCTCTAGCTAAAATAAACACGCGAGACGGAAAAAGGAACGGGGGCAAGTATCGTATCGCATCGCATTAGACTTTTCTCTAGGAGGCTAGAATAAGTACAAGTTTGTAAAAGAAAAGAACCCTCATTTTCCTCGTCCTCCCTCCCAAAAAAGAAGCAAGCAAGCCAGCTAAAGCAAATATCAAGGTATATTATAACACGTTCTCCGTCCTATCATCCCCCCCCCCACCGATATCATAAGTTCAGAGAGCAACATCCTGGAAACTTGACTGTCCAGGCGTGACCGTGCCACTACCACCTTCCTCCGTAGCATCTTTCTCTTTCTCCTTTTCTGTCTCCGTTTCTTCAGCCGCTGGCGCAGGATGAATAGCAACCTTCTGCAACTCCCTATCCTCAACCCTAACTTTCTGCTCCTCTTGAACGGCAGTCTTCTCTTCTTCCCCATCTTCCTCCCCCTCACTATCATCGCTACTCTCCTCCTCCTTCTCCCCCGGTACATCCTTCGCCGGAGGCGTAGGAGGAACAGCCTGACTCCCATTCGTCTGCTGCCCAGCACCCGGACTTGGCAACGGACTCTCGTGCGCCTTCTGTTCTGGCTGCTGCGGCTGCGAAGTAACATGCTGCTCAGCAATCTGCCTCTGCCTCGGATCAGCATCAAGATAATACTGCCTGACGCCCACAATCCTGCCACCCCTCTCGCAGCCCTCCACCCACTCCGGTCTCACGACCGGGATATTCATCTCCACGGCCTTCTCCCACGCTATACCCCTGCCTTCCGTGGTGACGAAATGCGTGGTATCGATCCGAACCGTGTCGGCGAGCTTAGCGCCTATGCGCTCAACGGCCTTCGTGAGACTGTCGCGCAGCTGCGCTGGGAGGATGCCGGGCGTGACCGTTATACCGGACAGGTCGGTCATCTTGTGCGTCTTGACAACGACCTTGTCGCTGCTAAACGTGCCGGCGCTCGTCCTGAGCACGAGGTGGAAGGTGTACTCTGTATCGACGGCCAGCCCGCTGATTTTAGTCGTGCGCATACTGGTCGGCCGGGGGATGTTTCCTGCTTTCTGACCATTGCGGAATAGCGAGAGGGAGATGCAGTCTGCGGTCGCGAGTTCGATGGGGTCCCATTCTAGGACGACGGAGGTCTGGGTTGCGTTTTTGCAGCGCAGGATAGGGGGGAGTGGCTCGCTTTCGCCAAAGGAGGTGTAGATGCTTTCTTGGAGGGCGAGGAAGGCGGATTGGGATTTTTGCTCCGAGATGAAGTTTCGGGATACGGTTATGTCGACGATGCTGCCAGAGGAGATGTTGGGTGGGAGGAGGATGGAGGGGAATTCGATCTGGATGTGAGGTTTTGTTAGCTTGTTGACATAGCTTTAGGAAAGGGGATCCTTGAGGGAGGATGTTTTACCAGTCTTTTATCTTGGGTCAGCAAGACGGCGACGCCTGCATCGACCTTGCCGACTGTTAACGAGATCAGCATTGTGGTTGCGCTGGTTGTGGATGTTGTTGCTGGGAATTGAGGTACGTTGCGACAAGGGGAAGCTGTGACTTAGTCTCGAAATCTGTCGAACGCTGATTGGCTAGAAAGCAAGCAGGGTAAGCCAATGCAAGGCTGTGGAAAGTGACTTTTAGGGATCAGGCTGTAGTATGTCTGACAATGTAATCATTCTACTTGTTATATTCCGATGGAGCAGTTTGGTTTTATGTTTTTCGGCTTCCTTCGTTCCTTTAAATCAAAAATGAGGTCTCTATGCAACCTATATCCGATTCTTAGTTCTCTCCTTCTTATTAGCATCCATCCACCTGCTCCTCTTCTCATTGACCTTGGCTACAGCATTTATCCTCTTAGCTCTCAATTCTATCATCGTACTGACAGCAACATCCATCTGCTTCACCACCTCCGTAAACGGCATTTTCATAATCGGCTGC
The DNA here is from genome assembly GCA_007825325.1 of Lachnellula cervina. NCBI lineage: Eukaryota > Fungi > Ascomycota > Leotiomycetes > Helotiales > Lachnaceae > Lachnellula > Lachnellula cervina. The sequence continues at coordinate 1,449 of QGMG01000690.1, read as the reverse complement.
TCGGGCGTAAACTGCGCCGTACCATATAACTCGCGGCCCTTGCTGCCATCCAACCTCGTCCCATCAGCACGAAAGCCCTGTTTCCGCAACGACTCTGTCACAGCGTGGCGCACCTTCCGAGCCATCCAGCCCCGGACCGTAGAATGCAGATGCGTGGATTCTCTGCGCGCGATGCTGGACCACCAGAAGGGCTCTGTGCGCGCGTTCCATTTGTTCTGCGCGTAGTTCTCGAAGAGCGTGAGGCGCGCCGGTTGGTAGCGGCCGCTGGTGATGGAGTAGGCGTGCTCGGGGCTGAAGCGGAGGGTGAAGGCTGTTATGTTGTTGTTGTTGAAGGGCACGGTGCCTAGTGTTCGGGCGTATGCTATGCTCGGGTCGTTGGGAGGGAAGGCTTTTAGTTTAGGGAGCATGGTAGGGACTGTGTGGCATTTGTAGCCAGAGGATAGGGCGAGCTGTTTAATACATGATTGATTTGTTGGCTGGTAGTCCGGAATTGATAGAGATTCGCAGTTTATATACAAGGCTGAAAGTACAATTGCTTTAAAATACCCAGACTGGTATGATTCATTAAGGCTCACAGAGTCACAAACAAACCTCGACTAGCGTGGTGCATGTGACGCACAAACTACCCCACCAAAATAGAATTAGCCGCCCGCAGAGTCTCGCCTTCAATAAAGAGGCAACAACCCCGCCACAAACCCGAAAACATTCCCATCAACCTAATACCAACACCACAAGAACCACCCAAGAGCAATCCGCCAATATGCCCAAGAACAAGGGAAAGGTAAGACATCCCGTCGCTCAACTTCGCACACAATCTCACATCGCATCGCCCGCCTGGCCTGGCCTCGCCCTCGCCTCTCTTCTCAGAATAAAGCTGACATCTAAAACAAACAGGGAGGCAAGAATCGCCGTCGTGGAAAGAACGAAAACGACAACGAGAAGCGTGAACTAACCTTCAAAGAAGAAGGCCAAGGTACGTCCATACATACACGACGTTTCCATACCAACCTTTCTTTCTTTCCTTCCCTCCCACCCTCCATCCATCGCCTCGCCCCCACCCTCACACACCCCCCAACTAACCCACGCACCACCCACCCCCAGAATACGCACAAGTCCTAAAAATGCTCGGCAACGGGCGCCTCGAAGCGCTCTGCTTCGACGGCTCCAAGCGGCTGGCACACATCCGCGGCAAGCTCCGCAAGAAGGTGTGGATCAACCAGGGCGACATCATCCTGCTCAGCCTGCGCGACTACCAGGACGAGAAGGGCGACGTGATCCTGAAGTACAGCGCGGACGAGGCGCGCTCCCTCAAGGCGTACGGCGAGCTGCCCGAGAGCGCCAAGATCAACGAGACGGATACGTATGGGCAGGAGGGCGACGGGGATTGCAATTTCGAGTTTGATGAGGATCGGAGTGAGAGTGAGGATGAGGAGGCCGGCGGGAAGGGGA
>QGMG01000689.1:0-20603 GCA_007825325.1 Lachnellula cervina | reverse complement strand
GGTGTGAGGTTGAGGTTGGGTTGAGGTTGTTTGAAGATGTGGGTATAGAGTCGAGTGGAAATGGAAGTGCAAGTGGGAGTGGAAGGGTTTGTAGAGATGTAGGGAATTGGGGAAGGGGATGGATGGATGGAGGGTGGTATTCACAGGATGGCTGGGAAGGTGAATGTGAATACATCGATAGACAGACACAACATTGTAAGTTCTCTCGCGTAGTGTAGTGTGTGTGGTGTAGCGAAGAGAATCAAAGCACCTCTTCAACATGATGATGTCTATTACTCTTTCCCTATCTCTAGGAGGATGTAGGTAGATTACTCACTCACTCACTCACTCACTCCAAGCTAAGCCGCAACCTCACCACCCAATCTCTCCAACTCGCCCTTCAAAAACTCACCCGCATTAACTAGCTCCGTACTTCCATACACAACCCTCCTTTTCCCTGCGCCCTTCTCAGCTCCACTCCCCCCAGCCCCAGTCCGTTTAGCCCACTCCTGTAAATTCCCATACTCGTCCATACTCCCGCCCCCAACCGTAAACACAACCGCCTCGCTAAACCCTTGACGTCTCTGTCCAAATGTAGCGCCCATACCCGGTCCCATACCGCCCGGCATACTACTCCCTTCTTTCCTGGCCGCGCTAGGAGGTGGCATCGTACCCCTCGCATTAGCGCTCCGTGGATCGAAATATAGATAGTTTTCCGTCTTGGCTATGGCGGAGGATGATGCGGAAGCAGGGTCCATGAGTGATTCTGTGATTTTGGTTACCGTGAGATCGCGGTTTGCGGGGAGAAAGTTCTTCACGCCAGAGATTAGGGAGTCAAAGTTCGCGCCGACGCCGGTGTCTTTTAGAGAGGAGGTTAGGCGGGATGAGATGCTGGAGAAGCGGCCAAAGAGCTCAGTGCTGGCGGTGCTGGGTTGAGTTGTGGTTTGTGAGGGCGCGGAGGTCATCATTGTCATGCGGGTTGTGGCGCGAACTCTTAGTGAGGATTAGAACGTGCTTATAAGGGGTTTGTAAAGAGGGACTTACTGTTTGACATATGCGAGGGAAGTAGTATCTGCACCGGCTGCCTTGAGAGATTCCTCAAACTTCTCCATGTCTGTTCTGGAGACATCTTGTTCGGTACTTAGGAACCAAATGATGAACAGCCGTAACTTATCTGAAGGCTCTTTGCCCTTCGATTCATCATTCAAAACTTCCAAGATTTGAGCTTTTGTTTGTTTCATAATCTGCTCTTCCATTTGGAAGAAGTTGTCCAGTGATCGGTTTTTGATACCGTTTAATAAGCCGGCCAAGATATTCATATGCATATCCAGCACAGCTTTCCGTTCCCTTAATTCTGGTAGGAGGGTGATGGCTGCCTTCAGGTGTTGCGCCGAAGCACTGGTATCATTTTGAAGATCTTCTATTGATGAAGCTCCTGTTTTCTTCGTTATTTCGTTCGCATCATCCTTGTACCGCATCAACTCGGCGTCGATATCCTCCGCAACTTGTGGGAAAGGCACGCTGGCATTTTTGCTCCAGAAAAAGTCATTTGATGTGAGATCGTAAGCTTTCTTAGTCGAACCCTTCGCAGGGTTCTCCTCATCGACTGGAGTCTCGACGGTGATGCGATTGAGCTTCATGTTCAATACATCATGTACAAGCGACTGATAGGTCCACGAATGTGAAAGCATGGGTATTAAGTCTACATTCCGGTCCAAAATGACAAGGACAGGCCGCGATGAAGGTGTTCCTGATGCTGTCGAGGGTCGATTTGACGGCGCAGAAAATAAGTTATCTTTCGAGTTTAAGATATGGTCTCGAAGTTTTCGGTCTAGCTTAGCAGCAATCATTTCAGCCGCCGCGCCTTTCGGGCAGCGTATAATGGGCATAACAGCTAGTAAAGGTTAGCAGTAGCTCTAGTAGCAGATATTGCCAGGAGCTGCGCACCCATAGTAACCATTACGCTGAATAACCCGCTCACGATCCTGTCTATTACGTGATCTAATTCCTCATCTTTTGTCTTTGCGCTGTTCAATGCCCAATATGTGTTTTCCTGTCCCATTCCCAGACTGAACAAGTCTGGCTCTCCAACAGTGAAGTTTAGGTATTGATCGTAGAATTGTGCAATGCTTTCTGATGTTCCAGCTTCTGCTGTTTGTCTTGCAAAGTCTTCGAGGAGGGGTCTAGGTATTGAGGAGAGGAAGTTGATGTAGGCGGGGGAGTAGAGGCCACGAGAGAGGTCGGTGGTAATCGCATGTAGATTTGAGGGCGAGGGTTCGACTAGATATAGAACGGGGACGTCTGGGATGGGATGGCGCGCAGAGCCTATGTGCCTGACCTGGTCAGTATTCTGTTTGAGTATTGCCAGTATTTCGAGCTCCTTCAAACATACATATGCATCGTAACCCCCCATGTTCGCAGATCATTGACCCTCAGCACACTACTGATCACATCGCGGCCCAGGTCGTCAAACACAAGAACTTTCCATATTGGATCTCCGTCCGAGTTGAGTAAGGGCGTGGAGGGGACAGCTAGGCCATTGCTGGAGCTTTGTTCGGCGTGGCCATTGGCTGATTCTTCGGGTTCGTGATTCAAATTTAGCATGCGCTCGATCGATCCTAATAATGTATAAGCTTAGGTAACTATCACGAGGTGGCATAAAGTCATACTTATTTGGCGGTCCCGCAAGGAATTGTGAGCGGATGCCATGGTTGCTGAGGAGGGAAGCAGGCTGCAAATCAGCCAGACTGTTGGAACGGTCGCATGTAATTTCCCACAGCTCCAGACAGGTTTAGTTGGTATAAATTTGGGTTGAGTGTTCAGGACAGATCATCAGTCAGTGAAAGGACAATACCACGGCCTTGAATTTTGAATGTTTCTGTACACCAGACCAGAAGAGCCAGTCAGTCCAGTCCAGTCCAGTGTTGAAGCACCGTGAAGCGTATGTTCACGCTAACGATGTGGCAGGACTATTCTAGTTTAGCGCAAAACAACTTGGGCCTCCGCTGGTACCAACATCCAGTTCGCCCTCTCCTCATTTTCTGCGACCGTCCAAATTCCATTCTCCTTCCCCAACGACATCCCTTTTCTCCATCTCCATCCATCCATCCATCCATCCATCCATTCATTCATTGTCCCCTCCAGCTCATCCATCCCGGCCACCATGGCCACGACTCTTAACAGATACAAATGATCGTATTTTCTGAATCTTAACAAAACACAATACACAAGTGAAGCAAGCGGGTTGAAGGGGTTGATTGATTACCGTGTCGTGGAAGGGCAGAGCAAAGCTTGACTTTAGAAAAGCAAAAGGGTACGGTGACACCTTAACACTACTTACTCTACTCTACACTTCATTGCACACATTCGTCTGTTGAGGGTGAGAAGGGGAAAAGAGAAGAAGAAAGGCAAGGCAAGGCAACCAAATCGTCGCATCGCATCGCATTGCCACCTGTCAAATGGTGGTGGTGGTGGTGGTGGTGCTGTGTGCGCAACAAGCCAAATCCAATCCTCAAATTGTTCTAGACATAAGCTCGCGCTTCTGCTCCAGCACTTGAAGGGGAACGCGTTCTCTATACATTGCACACTATACACACTATAACAGGCCACCCGAATTAAGTTACCCGTACTGTACTGTACTCTACCCGTACCCTACAGAGTTGCGGCAGGCAAGAGGCAAGAGGCAAGCCCGATCGCTGAAAGATTGTGCTTGCTGGCCTGTACTGCCCTGCAACTGCACTGCATTGCGGGCGAGTGCCAGACCAGGTTCTACGGTCGCGTGGTTCGGTTTTGGTGTGGTGTGGTGTGGTGTGCTGTACTGAGGTGAAGGCTTGTATTTTGGCGCCCGCTCGACCCTGGTTGTTCTGTACTGCGCTGCGCTCAGAGACTCTGCTCTTTGTACCAACCCTACCCTACAGAGTACAAAGTCACTAAGCCAGCAAAACTGCAAGGCTTCCTAGATCAAGTCCGGCGAAGCGTGAATCTGGGTTGCGACATTATTCGATTCATTCCTTCTTATCCCAGGGCTCGGGCAGATTGGAAACACTACTCTACTCTACTCTACACTACACTACACTATACAATATTGTTTTGTTTTCATGTATACTGGCGGCGTGCAGCCCTTGATATTTATCCTTCCATTTCTTTGGGCGCGATTTCCTAAGGTGTCGAATCAGATGGTCGGAAGTCGGGGATTATAAAGTAGCCGATGCTAATTCATCCTCTCGTTTAGCCAATCAACCAATCAACCAACACCGTCACCGTCACATCCACTCTACTCCATCCTTCGTTCCGATAATTCCCTTGTCCTTTTCTCTCGATACACGCCCTCCACAGCCTCGCCCGAACTCCACTCACGCACGTGATAATACCCCCTTTCGACACATTCAAACACGATGGATGGGAATAATGGCCACGGCTATATCCAGGAGGATAATAGCTACGATGAGTTGATGAATGGTGCCGGGTGGTCAGGTCCTGAGGACCAATTCCTTTACACCCAGCAACCACAGGAGGACCTTTATTCACGGTTCGGAGCGAGTCAACAACCAGCCTTCGATCAGTACAATGTTCCACCTCAGCAACAGCCTCCATATCCTTCACCCTATTCCAACTCTCCGTATGCTGCACAGTATCAACACGCCAGACCATCCGACGTCTTTGGCCCAACTGGCAATACCCACGTCGACCCTTCTCTTCAAAGTTCTGGCCAGTTCCGGCCTCTCGATCGCTCCTTCTCAGCTGCACCCAATGCAACAATATCACCCCAGTATCTTCAGTACGGCATACCCACCAACCAACCCACTAATCGTGCTGTCTCCTCTGACTTCAACCGGTCAGCGAATACAATCAGTCCCAATAACTTCAATCAACAGCAGCAAGGCCACCCAGGTCTTTACTTCAATAGTGCCTCCCATAATCTCAATGTGCAACGCCCTTCGAGTAATCTCAATTCCTATCCAGCGCTTCCTGCCGATCAGCAGATTGATTCCAGACCGGGAATTAAGAGAAACATGGATGGAGAACCCCCATTGAAAGCTGCTCGCGTTCAGCAGCAGAGAGAAAGCCAACTTGCCAATCCATTGAGAATTACCCATCCAGAGCTGTTGGCCAAGAGGAGCAGTTCGTCCAGACCACAGATGTCGTATGCCCCATTTGTGTACTTTGAAAACGAGTCGGTTCAGGTCCCATTAGGTCTAAAAAGTCAGTGCATCTCTGTCTCTCATCGGGCCCATTTAAACCCTATTATTTTCGCTCACACATGTCTTGATACTAATGCGAGTAATCCTTTAGATACTCTCCCTAAATACCATCCTCGAAAACCAAGAAGTGGACGAGAACTTGTCCCAGGTTTTGATATATCCCGTAAGTACAGTCCTTATGCTTCGCTCCTGCCTTGCAAATCAAATTCGTTAATGTTTACATTCGCTTAGGTTTATCTGCACCAGCGCGAACCATCAAGAAAGATCGCACCTCTCAAGAAACGAAGCATGCAAGCAAATGGAAAGGCACGAGTCAGGGGCCCAGATCAGCAAATAAATTAAGTAGTCTACGGGAGGATAGTGGGGTAAGATCGTCCAGCAATCCACCTACGCCAACAGAAACAAGCTCTTCCGAAGATGAGTCCAGCTCTGACGAGGAATCCGAGTACGAGGAGGATATCATGCCCTTGAAGGATGTGAGCGAGGTAAGCCAAATCCCCACTCCTTATAATACGAAGCGGTTGCATTATTGTCCGTTGTGCTACTTGAGTTTCTTCGCAATGCTTGACCTAATCTACAAGGCTCAATCTCCGATCTACATGACGTTTTTACCTTGTGTTAACACTAGCTATAATTGAACAAACCACCTGACATCCTTTCCCCTTAGATCCGTGGAGCACAACGCCCAACTAATGTGGTTGCGGCTACATTTTATGACGCTACTGGCATTGTTTGGAGAGATCCTCGCTATATCCCTTATCCAGCTGAAGTCAAGACAGCTATTGAGAAGTATGGAAATTTTGTGATTGCTCTTCGAACGCAATTAAAAGACAACGCGGCTGATATCATCGCTCAACCGGCCAACGCCAACAACCTTACACAAGCTCGCGCGGTCCTACTTGAGCAACTATACCAGGCAATCGATGCTGCTAACAAGAATGGCTTCAAGCCAGTTGTAGAGAACTTAGGAGGACATCAGAGGCTGGTGAATGGGCTGACAACTACCTTGATTGAGTGCATTAAGTCCGACGATTACCTAGGGAAGCTTCCAAGAGCAGTGTTTGCATTACTTGCCAAATTCGAAACATTGACCGACGATCTGCTGAAGAAACTCAAATTTGACAGCATCCAGAAACGTTGGAGCAAGAAGAATGATAAAACCATCAATGAGAACATTGCCTCCATCCTCAAGAATACAACAGATGCCAAGAAGAAAGCCGAGAAGGAGAAAGCCAAGGCTGAAGAATCAAAGAAAATCTTAGAGAAGATTGAGCTTGCCAAGCAACGTACTGCAGACGCCAATAAAGGCGCGTCTGGAAACCCCGGGAAGAGACCGCATGATGGCGATGGGACAAACGGGAAGCCAACAAAGAAATTCGCCTCTGACGCTTCTGGTGCTCCATCCTCAAAACCAATTCCCAAGCGAAACAACCTGCTTGGCATCTCCTCCAAACCTGCACCAAAGCCTGTTTCCAGAAAGCGAGACGCTTCTCCTCCTCAAGAATCAAAACTAGGTGCACTTCTAGCAAGTATTGCAAAGCCCCCCGAACCGCCCAGGGCCCCCGAGGCACCACCTCGAGCCCCCGAGACTCCTGAAGAGAAAGCCCGACGCGAGCGAAAGGAGAGCAGACGTCACTTGAGGGTAAGGTTCAAGGAAGGAGCAGAGTTGGCGCTTGTCAAAATTTTCAAGCATGAGCAAGCAGAAGATGAAGGGCGACAAGATGATATGCTTGTTCGCGACGCTCACGACGATCGTAGTGAGGGTATGATGCACAAGAGGCGCGTCTCGGAGACACTGGACGAGGATGATGATAATCAGGGCGATTGGGAGGATAAACCATATCCAGCACTGATCCCGATTGACTTTAGTGGTGGGGAAAAGAACACTACTTTTGGGCCAAAATATGTTACTCGCGGTGGAGACCTTACTTTTACAACTCCCGAACAACAATTACAAGAACGGCGTGAAGCTTTGGAGCTTATGGCTATATATGCTGATCCTGACGATATTCCAACCTCGCCAAAAGAGCCTCCTCCTGCGCCTCCACAGACTGATGGTGCTGAAGATATCCCAACGGAAAGCAAACTCCAACCACCGACTACTCCTTGGTTAGCTCAACGGCTACAAGAGATCGAACATCACGGCCCATACCAAGCACATCAGATTTCCATGAGGCGTTTGGAAGCTGAGAATAGGGCCCGCGGTGTTGGACACGCATTCTCAACTTCACCTTCGCCAAACATCAATTCAATCCTTCAACAGCTTGGAGGACCTAGTCAGTCATTGCAGCAGCCCGCCGAATCTTACAATCAAAGTACCGGGCCAACCATGGATGCTCAGGCTCTGGAAAACCTCGAGCGCATTGTCAACTCTTTGAAGGGCAAGCCTTATCCTGCCAACGAACCACCGGATTGGATGACGAATGAAGGCCAGAGAGCTGTTTGGTGGGATGGTTACAAGAGGGACAATGCAGGCAAGGAGACCAGGCAGCCTGATCAAATGGACAATGACCGATTTCAACCACCGCCAATGCTGCCTGCTCTGTCTCTACAACAAATGCCGGCTCAGCCTTATCAACCAACCCCTCCGAATATGTCCGCCGCAGCGCCTATGTTCGATATCAGTCAACAAATGCAAGCACTTTACGCTAGCTACGCCAACAGCGGTAACGGCCCGGGGCAACAACAGTACGATTATCAACAATGGGCCGATGCAGCAGCTGCTGCTCAAGCTCAAGCCCAGGCATATGCCCCGCAGCCAGAACCACCGAGACGGAATGATGCTTGGAATGAAAGCCAACCCCCCAAGTCGAATAAAGGCTTCAAAGCAAAGCAGCGTGGTTACGAGATGAAAGAATTCAACGCCGATCCTCCCCGAAATACCGCGATCTTTGACGAAAATGGAGAATACAAGGGCAAGAAGAAGCCTTGTCGTTTCTTCCAAGAAGGAAAATGTGCTAAAGGCGCCAAATGCACCTACCTCCATGACTAAGCCTGACGACGTCGAGTTGGTACCTCGAAGAAGCACATCTCTTGTCATATTCTGTCAGCGGCGTTCATTAGATACCCGTGACAACTACTTCCTTTTACTTTGTATTCTATAAAAGAACTTCTGCTGCTGCCTAGTCGGAGCGATTGCTTTGGCGTCTCACATGGTTGGGAAAGGGTAGTGAGGGATGGAAGGATTTAGCTTTTGCTTGTTTGGGTGTATCATCAAAAACACATTAGCGATGAAGCTTCTAGATAAAAACTAGGAACAGATTTTACAGACATGGTCGGAGATCTGATGAACTGTGATGAACTTGTTGGCTAAATATGCTTCAAATGTGTGACATTCTTTTTTTATATAGCAAGTGCTGATTGTGATGTGCCTCACTCGGACCCTTCTCCACGTCAGGAAGGGGCAATGCCTCATCTTCATGTTTTCTTCCTTCCACAAATCCCTCAATTAGACTTTCATACTCACTCCAAACCACAAATATTTCCACTTCCATTCACTTACAGCTACAGAGGCGAACCAAACATTCACTTTCCTTTCCCATTTTCCCATAGCCTAGCATATACACAGCAAGCGTCAATGCCCTATATATACCTTCCTACCTTTCCAACCAGATGTTGGAGTATCAGAGATCAAAAAAATCAACGAAAGGACCGGCATGCTTCCCAGACCTGCGATGCACTGTTCTTTGATCTTTGCTTGGCGAGATAGCCGGTACGTATGTATGTGTGTGTGTGTGTGTGGGTGGGTGCTCAGGGCAATAGAAATGAGTCCGTGGGTTGAGGTGGATTGAATTGATTGAGTTGAGTTGTTGTCAAGTGCTTTTTTACTGTCGGGAAATTTCGTTCGTTCGTTTGCTTGATGGATGGTTTTGTGTTGTGGTGTTTGTGTTTGTGCAATGTAATTGAAGTTGGTGTAGCCAGAATAATTAGGCAGTGATTGTGCAGAATCCAAGTAGGGAAATGCAAAGGTCTGGAGGACGTGGACCGACTACTTGGTATCCATCTTTCGACTCTTTCCATAATTGCTCTTAGTAACTGGGGTGCGCTGCTTCTTATATACTTTCAAGGCGCTTTCGAACTCGAGTAAATGCTTTCGGCAGGTGTGCTGGCTAGGTTAGGAGATTTATCTTTTGTTGTGATTAAATTCACTGCATGGTGTGACTTGCAGTGAGCAACTCGTCTCTCAAAGGACTTGCTACACCCGCCTACTTCACGACATCAAATACGAGTAGAATCCCTAATCTGTACTCTAGAATCATTATCTATTCCTGTTCTTCCATTACAAGACGCAAGTCTCGAAGGCAGAGCAATCTTTTGAAGCAGTTGAAGCTTATTAGGATTGGCTAACATCATGTTATATCTAGGAGCGTTCGGCGACGCCATCGACACCCAGAAGATCTATACTAATCATGAAAAAATTCCAGACGTCAATGGTAACAAGAAGCCGGCGAAACTCGGGGAATTGCTAAAGTACGGAGTTGGTTTTTCGGACGCTGAGGTTGCAGTCTTTGTGACTTACTTGTGATATCTCGACACATCCCAGTTACGGTAATATTATATGCTATAGCTATATGTTATATGTTATACGGTCTTAATCGATTGTTATGTTCAAGTTGCTGTCAAGTATTTCACCGTTCAGTGGTGTTCGTTCGTTCGATCAGTTGGTAGTTTTGTGTTGTATTCAAGTCAAGTTGCTGTGGCGGTTGCTGGTGAATGTAAAGGTAGATATTTAAGGTGTTATGATATGCTATGCTGCGCTGCTATCTTTCCGGATTCTACGGGTCGGTAAACTCCGTAAATTGCAAACCTAAAGATGTGTGGGGAGGGAAAAGTGGTACGGTTATGAATTTTTATATCTACGGGGTTATTAATTTACTTGTAGTACATGGCAGATGATCCTAATATATGATGGTTGACTTTGGTAAACATTTTAGGTTGGATTGAAATTGCAGGAATTGATATTACTTAGTAAAGTGTAATTTTTCATTGGTCTATGATTGTGATACTGGAATGTTCACGGTCCCAGAGCTAGTTCTTCTTTGAGATTCAAACTATAGAAAATAACCAGATATTGCAAGGCAGTCTGAGTGTACCTAGTTATACACATTTCCTTCCCGGATTCAGATCCAAAAGACCAAGGAGCATCCGATTGATGCAAGGTGACAGTTTTTCGAACCAAAAACTCCCCAATGCCATATTTACCATTATTACTCCCCCAGCCACTATTATTGGTACCGCTAACAGGCAGGGTGTCCTGGTCATACACAGTCACTGTAACGACATGCACTCGACCATGTTCTAAATCCTCCGCATTCAGCAGTGCTGAAAGCATATTCGTGGTGTGGATTGTGGCATTTAGTCCATATACAGAGGAACTAGCGAGCTCTACAGCTTCTGCTCTATCCTGTACGGTGTAGAGCGTTGCTGAAGGACCAGAAGTCTCTTCGTCCGTCTCGTGTCGGAATCTTCATGGTCTGAGATGATGGTAGGCTGAAGTGAAACACCTGTGGTGTTGTTGAATGAATTGTCGCCAGCAAGGAACGTCGCTCCTCCATCTTAAGTTTCTTTGAGAAGACCGTGAGCAAGGTTGCAATGCTCTCACTCACGGCATGGCCGGAAACTTCGGCGACAAGCAGAATCGTTACCTCTATTGCTACACTCTCTTCCACGATAATGCGTTCGGTTGAAAAGCAAAATTGTCCGTCCGCGATGTAAAAATGCACCAAAGGCAGAAAGACGAGCGGCGGAAGCTCAGTCTGCATCTTTGAGTACTATAGCTGGACTCTTCCCGCCCAGCTCCATAAAATATCGCGCCGCCACTTGCCCAATGTCTCGGTCACGGCTGCAACCTCTAAGCGACTTGCCTGGACCTGGTTCAGACAACCGCGGGTAAGACCAGCTTCTTCGAATGCCTCGACAATTGCGTGATGTGCCCGGGGGCTTTCGGAAGACATGGGTGGTCTTTCCTTTCTCCAGTGGCGAAGGACGAGTAAGCTGCGTCGGCAGCAGCTTGGGCATCTTCTGTGCTGGTGCTTTGAGCGGGGTAGACGACCTTGTTTGAGGTGGAGGAAACGACGTCGATCAGAGATGATTTGTCGAGAGGGCGTGCGGTCTCGTTGATCTAAAAAGGTGCGATAGCTGCGAATTATGCGTCTTTTGTAAGGCCTATTTCGTGAGAGGTGAGGAAACTTGATGATGTAAATGTGGAAAGTCCGTAACCTGCAGCACTTCATGCACATTCGAACACCTTCAAACACAGATCCTTCTTATTGCTTCTTGTTTAATCCTATGGACTTAAGTTTGATTCTATACTCTAGGTATCAGCAGTAACACCTCTCAAAGTCCAAGGAAACAACGAAACAGCGGATATATTAGAACTCGGTGGTTAAGGGCGTCGAGACTACCGGTAATAGATTATGAAAGCGCCAAAAGAAAGCTGACTAAAACTCCGTGGACTTTAGGTTCATTTCACATGAAGGGCGCTCTCCTCAAGCCTTGCTGTCGTCTAGATTCATCTATAAGAGCTTGACCTTTCCGAACAGGAAGCCCTTGACGCCGTTGCTAATCCAACATTCTTCACCATCAGCTAGAGAGTCGACCTTCACCACACCTTCAACGCAAAATCTAGTCTCAAATCAGCCATAACCTTTTGAAGGCAGGTAGAGAAGCCAATATACCCCTTTTCAAGCGCCCATCGTCTCGTAGTGCCAATTTGACCACCACTTGCCACATTCGGAGTCGTCCATCTCCCATCCCTCCAGAAGTACACACTTGTTAAGCTCCCTTCCATAATCTCCCCGCTGTCACTCACAAGCAAAACCTCCTGCCTGGCCGTGAAATCCTTGATTCCAACTCTTTGCCGACCATTCGTATACATGTCTCGACTTGTGGTCTTGTAAGACGTGTAGGGAGACGGCGTTGTTTTCACGGTATCAGGGATCACCTCATACGGCTGGTCTATGGGAGGATCTCCACGAACGCTATCACCATCCCCGAGTTCTAATGCTCCGCCTGTCAAGGGGCTGACTTTCATTTTGCTCGCAGACTTCGGTGGCGGGAGTCTCTCAGGGTATAATGCTTCCTTACTCGAATCCAGCGTAGGCGATGGCTCGACGGTGATCGTGCCATCTTTGCTCAGCAATACCCGAATCCTTAGGGGCTTGGTAGATTGGGTGTCAACGGTCTCGGTAAGCTTCTTGAGAAGATGAGTGAAGCCACCGGGGCCACGAATAAGATCTGCGGCAACAGTCCAGCCAAAATTCTCAGCGGCTTGCAACAAGCGGTCTCGGTGGTATGGGAGCATATAAAAGGGGCTGGGATGTTTGATTTCGCCATCCCATGCCTCGGCGTTGACGGAGAGTGGGGTGAGCAACGGATCGTAGCGCAGAGAGGAGAAAAGCTGGAAGTCTGGTTCCGCCATATTGTGGACTGAATGTGAGAGATGTCAGTACATCTTATGCTCTAGTATTATATAACAAATTGGTTGTTTAGTACGAAAGAAGCACGTCAGGTTACGATGTACGCGACTCTGAGGGTGTTCTACGAGAGAAGATTCTCTCGCCTTTGACAAGGTGTCTAGTTATTTGCAATTGCAACTGAGCAATAGGGATTGGTGGGATACTGGATTTAGTCCTAGTAATACCCTTTTGGCAACCTGCGATATGCTTCGTGCGTACTTATGTGGTACTAATTAGGCCAAATCGAGGGCAGAACTTCCCAAGTTTTCAAGAAAGTACACCGTAGTTGTAAATCCAGGTCGACTCTCAAAGGAATACCTAGGTAGGATAAGAGGCAAACAATACATATAGAAAGCAAGGCCTCACAAATATAAAAGCCCGGAGAGACTAAGCTAGCGAAGAGTATGTTCTTAAAGGCTTGACTCCAAGAAAGAACACCCTTAGTCTAGGACTCGGATCAGATCAGGGGCAAGGTTGAGCTAGAGAGTGTTATTTGGATGAAAAGAAAATAACTTTGAACGACTTGAGCATTCATGAACATGTCGAGAAACTGGGTGAAGATATACTGGAGTGAAACAAACGCTCTATTAGTCATTCAACGGAGGTGTGTCTTGATAAATGGATCACACTATGCGCACGACCAATCAGCAACGGTGACGGGATGACTTTTGGAGCTGTGCTTGTGCTCTGCCCTACGTCGCGAATCTTTTTACTTTTCCAAGCAGGCAGCTTGCATTTCCATCATCAACGAGTCTGCCAGCGCCGTCTATCGAGTATTTGTTTCTTTTCATATTATTGCTCTTTACCTTCTCTTAATACCTCATTTTCTTCCACATGTCTAACCCAAGCCCAATCCCCCCCGTTGCGAGGGCGCCCCCAGACTTCGCGTCGTCAACACCCCCTAATTCAGTTTGGGACCGCATATCAACCTGGGCATCGGAGAACAAGGCGGTTGTTTACACAATTGCAGGTGTTGCAGTGGTTGTCACAGGAGCTGGTGTTGCATACTATCTAACGGATTCGGTATGAGGGTCGAGTTGCCCCTAGATTATCAGGCTATGTTTAGCTAACAATATGATAGAGTACCACCACAGCCAGTACACCAAAGAAATCAAAGAAAGAGAAGCGAAGGAAGAAGGACGAAGAGAAGAAGGCCGATTTAGAGAAAGGAACTGCAGAGACCAAACCAAAGACGCCAACTGTCGAGACTGTGGATGAGCTTCCCGAAGTTGACGAGACAACAGTTGGAAGCCTTTCTGAACAACAACGAAAAGACTATGCTGGGAAATTGAAGGCTGCAGGGAACACGGCTTATGGGAGCAAAGACTACAACAAGGCTATCGATCTCTACGGAAAGGCTATCATCTGCAAACCGGATCCTATCTTCTACTCGAACAGAGCCGCATGCTACAATGCTCTTTCTCAATGGGAGAAGGTTATTGAGGACACAACTGCTGCTATCAACCTCGATAATGAATACGTCAAGGCTTTAAACCGACGAGCTCATGCCTACGAGCATCTCGAGAAGTTCAGCGAAGCGCTCCTTGACTTCACGGCAAGCTGTATTATTGATGGTTTCCGAAACGAGTCCAGTGCCCTAGCTGTAGAGCGATTATTGAAGAAGGTGGCCGAGGCCAAGGCGAAAGTCATTCTCACGACCAAGGACAAGAAACTTCCCAGCTCATCGTTTGTCACAAATTACCTTCAAAGTTTCCGTGCTCGTCCGGCCCCTGCTGGATTAGAGGAGAGTGAGGAGTTGTCAGAATCTACTGGCAAGGGACAATTGCAACATGGACTGCGCTCAATGGATTCGAAGACTGCTGATGGATACGAAGAGGCGGCGGCTGCCTTTGACAGAGCTTTGCAATTGAACGAACTTGGAGATCTCGAAGCCTTCGCATACAATATGCGCGGAACATTCAGATACCTTCGTGGTGACAACCTTGATGCATTGGCTGATCTGACCAAGAGTATCGATCTCCAGCCCTCCTTGACTCAAAGTTACATCAAGCGTGCAAGCATGCATCTAGAAATAGGTTGGTAAAAACATGATACAATATGGCCCTACTAATGTCTCCATAGGCAATAAGGACGCCGCTGCAGATGATTTCGAAAAGGCCATGGAACAAAACAGCGAAGACCCTGATATTTACTACCACCGTGCCCAGCTCCACTTCATCCTCGGCGAGTGGGCAGATGCCGCAAAAGACTACCAGAAGTCCATCGATATCGACCGGGACTTTATCTTCTCTCACATCCAGCTTGGTGTTACACAATACAAGATGGGGTCGGTCGCGTCATCAATGGCGACGTTCCGCAGATGTATTAAAAACTTCGACAAAGTGCCAGATGTCTACAACTACTATGGAGAGCTTTTGTTAGATCAACAAAAGTACCAAGAAGCAATCGAGAAGTTTGAGACAGCAGTGGAAATGGAGAAGCAGACCAAGCCTCTAGGAATGAACGTCCTCCCTCTTATCAACAAAGCTCTTGCCCTTTTCCAATGGAAACAAGACTTCGCCGAGGCGAGAAGCTTTGCCAGAAAGCGCTTATTAGTATATGCTTCTACTCAATATATTGTTCAATAGATTGCTAACTATAAGTAGTCGATCCCGAATGCGACATTGCCGTTGCTACTATGGCTCAACTATTACTGCAGCAAGGCAAGGTAACAGAGGCGTTAACATATTTCGAGCGAGCCGCCGAGCTCTCGCGAACCGAGGGTGAAATTGTCAACGCGCTATCATATGCCGAAGCCACGCGCACCCAGCTAGAAGTTCAAGAAAAGTATCCCCAGCTGGCCAACAGACTGCAGGGCATGAGCGGTGGATTTGGTGGCGGTATGCGATAAGTGGAGGTGATGCAGCGGGGAGGGTGTTTTGATTTGAGCACCGAGGTTTTTTGAGATACACAAAGAGCCACGATGGATGCTACGGCTACAAATTGGCAGTGGGGTTGACAAGACTGCATGAAAACACCGTTACTACATGTATTTAATACTCCGCTTTTCACTCATAGAAGAGTGTGTACAGTAAGACGAACCACGCACTTTTCCGTATCTTTCTCTTGCGCAGATTTCGCGATCAAGGTAACGAACGGAACTTCCCCTCATCAGCTGATAGCTCTGAGAACTTCAACTCTGTATAGCTTTCCTCGAAAGCTAGAACCCGAGTCCTTCATCTTGTCGCTTACCGCCGCTCTGCTCTGTTCACCTCTCCTCAAACCCCAAAGCCAAGTGCCATATCCCCCCACCTACCAACAAAACCATTGCATCACTCCCTCTCCACACCATACCATACCATGCCATGCCAATTTTACAATCCAACTAATGCCCTCAAATCCCAAGCAGTTACGTACGCACGCACTCCTTGCATTCCTTTACTCCGTACGGAGTACCGAGCTCGAATTGTGCATATACCAACCAGTACTACACCACACCACACCACACCACACCACACTACACTACACACAAGTCTGCCTAGAAGATGAAGTCGAAACGCCGGCCAGGCGAGGCGAGGATAGCTTTATATTTTATACGTGTTCTCCGTTCTAAGCTTCAACTCGAGGCCGCAGGAAGAGGATTATCAAGCTATTTCACAGTACTGTACTGTAGGTGAGTTGGAAACTTGGAAAGTAGTAATCACAGCGCCGTGTTATCCACCTACATCTACATCTACATCTAAAGTCGACGCTTGGGTTTTTATCAGAGGTCCTGCATAGAGGAATGGGGGTAGGATCTGGCTATAGAAGAGGGAAAGGCGCTTGTTCCAAGCAGACAAGCAAGCCGGCAACCGAAGAAGCGAACAAGTACTTGTAGACTCGTACTGTAGTATTGATTAATAATTAAGAATTGCTTACATGACATGACAATGATTACATATTCGAGAAGCCGCTTGCTCGGTTTTATAGCGGTAATAGTAGCGCTTATTCTATTCCTTTCTTCTAGTCTTTTTTCTTTCTTTTTTTGAGGGGCTTTTGGTGCGAAGTATCGGGTATTGAACCGAAGTGGATGGATGTCACTCCACAGCCTCCAGTCGCACAGTAAGATCAACAAACGCCGCTTGCTGGAGATCTCCAGCACTATACTCCGTATCGTCTCTCTCGCGCCTGTCTGTTGCCGTGGCTATGGGATTGGGATTGCGTAGCGTAGCGTAGCGTAGCGTGTTAGTAGTAGCCATGCCATGTCTAGCCTAGCCATGCTCTTGGGTTGAACTTGAGGGAATTGTATGTGATTGGTATGTGATGTGATGTGACGGGAAAGTTCGAGATGGGGGAAGAGATCTTTACTGATTTTGACATCGGCTACCAAGTGACAGACAGACGCGTGGTGTGTTGGAAATTTGAAGTGAACAGAGAAAGGAAACAAGCGCCGTGCGGAGTAATCAAGGCGGGATTTCTATATTAGGAAACATTTATTAGCACGCTTTCTTTTTGGAGAGCGCGCTGCTGTCGTGTACCCGCAACTAGGCGAGGAAAGATTAATTGATGCTAATTTGTATGGAAATAGAAATTTAAATGGGGAAGTGGTGTCATGAGTAGGTAAGTAAACTTGGTTAATTTGCTTGCTTTAATCTATAGTAAATTAAGCACGGACGGGGCTTCTGAGATCCGAGACAGAGACGGGGGATGGAGATGGGGAGGTGAAGCCGACGAAGCGGAGCTCTTCGTCTAAGATGGCAAGAAAAATCAATGAGATGTTGAGATGTCTGTGCTTTTTTCTCGAAAAGAAAATGTTCCGGGTACGGTACGGAGAAGATACCGGTAGGAGGCGGAGGCTCTGTGAAGTTGAGTTGCAATATTGGTGAGGTGAGGTGAGGTGTCAATGAATGGATGGATGGCGCCTAGGTAATCTCTTTACTGCTGTACCTCATACGGTATTAGGTACAGAAGTGGAAATTGAAATGGCTGGATGGATACCAACAGGAATAATCTTTTTATTATTGATGGGATAGATTCTAACGACCAACTCTAATCTTGCCGGTACCGAGTAATCTTTCTCGTCGCATCGCTATCAGATAATGGACGTGCCTGATCGAGCATAATTGCTTAGATAGGTGAGCCCAAACTTGGGGATTAATATTGGGACCGCAGGCTAGGCTAGAGATTCGGTGATGTTTGAAAGATACCAATGAGCAGTCATCAGAAACATGACTTCAAACCATTGAACCGTTCTCCTGGAAGTTGGGAATGGCTTCTAAGAATCAGATAAACTACTTCTCCTGAACTATGGAGTACTGTACGGAGGAAGGTCCAGTTGGGTACCCCACCACGAGCAAGAGCTGTGTTTTGGAATATGCCCTGCCATGCCATGAGGTCAAAGGTCTTGAGACGAGGAGATAAGATAGCGAGTGTTGGAAGGATCATGTTTGAATGTTTGCACAGACAGTAGTAAGTATAATAATATACAGTACTGTACTCATCCGATGTTTGAACATCAAACGCGATGGGCGTTTGAGGTGATGATCGAAACGAAACAAATTGTTGATAGACGAGGACGAGCGAGGAGAAGAAACAAACTTGCCTCCTGAGAGGATTGCAGCACAGGACGAGTCGCAATAATCCAGGTACAGAAGCCTGTGTGTGCACCGGGAGAATTGATAGCAAGGATCCTCATCCAGAACAGGACCCATAAAAACCCTACGGCTCAATGCTTCAGACGAGACCTAACCTAGTGGTTGTAGTTCGGATGAAAACAACCTTTGATGAATTCCTATACAGAGGAAGAGTTTCTATCATGTGCAAGTGTATGGTAATAGACCGCGCTACGCATTCCAAATCGGCTCTTGCTCTAACCGTCTAACGCTGATGTTATATTCTCGCGTTTCTCTATTGAGGATTTGCCGCGGGTACGGCTGTGCGAGTATTAGGTGCGTGGGGATTAGTAGTTTCTGCGTTTATTACACTACACCACCACCACGCTCACGCTTGTGGCGGTCCTTGATCGGGTCTTACACTTCCTTTCCTTAGCGGCCGTTCTATGTTTATCCATGCCATGTTTTCGGTGGTACGGACTACCTACTACGGCGCGGGTCTATGTACCTTGACATTCGTACAACATGTACACGTCCCAAGAAGGATGGTGGTGAGTAAAAAATTGGCAGAGAGGCGCGATGGACCCCTCCCCTCCCCTGTTCACACACCAACGGGAGGACGCCTTACTCCTACCTTAGCGCGTCTTGGACTAACCGTTAAGCGTTCTCCGTATGCAGGTGCAGGTATTGTGCAGGAGGGTGGTGTGTGCAATTTTAGCATCATTTGATTTTCCAGTGCGTACAGTACGGAGTACGAGGTACTTGTACCGACTGTAGTACAGTGGGAGGGATTTAGGTTAGAGCACCGGCTTTCCTCCAAGGATCAGTCTAGGTCTAGCAGTACAGCAGGGGTAATTGGGCCTTGCAGCCGGTCGAGACACATGGGTACCGATGCATTTCAAGTCAGATTGCAGAGAAAGTATAAGATGAGGCTGTCCCTCATTGATGAAGTCCACCATCTCAACCTCATAGTCACACCTCACCAATCCCAAGCATCTTCCTGATAATCCTCCTCTTAATATCTCGCATCTCTTTCGTCCTCGAGAGTTTGTTCAACTGGTTGTACAACTCCAATTTGCTTTCATCTATTTCCGGCGGCAATTCACACCATCAACGTTGCAGTCACTACACCAGACGAATTGTCATATCTCCTCAATTTCACCGTCTCGCACTCACAGTCTCGCATTCAATCTCCATCTTCTCAAGAAACCCTTTTTCCTCGCCTCCAACAAAACATCTCTCGAGACCTCGTCTTCCACATCAATACAACCCCACCTACCTCAAGATGCCTTCAATGTCCACCATCCTCAAGAGCCTCGCGCTCGCAAGCCTCGTCAACCTGGTTGCAGCCTCCCCAGTCGGCCCCCCAGCAATTGCAAGCTTAGACTGCAAGACTGCCACGCCAACAGGAGCGACCGCCACGCAAACAGGAGCAGCTCCCACCATCCCCACCAGCGGCAGTAAGTTGACCCCCAACAACCTCCACTTCCCAGACACATCTAACAAGGCGCCAGACACGCCTGATTTACCAGCGACCGCGTTGAAACTGGTTTACGTAGCAGTTGGCCGTGGTACCCAAAACTACACATGCGCAGCAGCAGGCAAGAACTCCACCGCAACCGGCGCAAAAGCAACGCTCTTCGACGCCACCTCCCTCGCATACGCCAACATCTCCGCCGTGCACGCCATCCCACCCGTAGCCGTAGACCAAGCTATCCCAACCGGCCCCATGCCCGCCAGCTCAGGGCCGCTCAGTATTCTGGGACACCACTTCTTCGACTCTGCCGGGACGCCGACGTTCGACCTGAGCGCTGCCGACAAGATCCTTTTCGGTGCCAAGACGGGGGATGTCAAGGCGCCGGCCGGTTCTAGCAAGGGCCCTGCCGGGACTGGTGCGGTTGACTGGCTGTCGTTGACTGCGAAGCCTGCGCCGTATGTCAGTGAGGGGTTGAGCTTCGTGTATAGGGTTGTCACGGCTGGCGGTGTGGCTCCGGCTTGTACCGCGGCTGGTGAGCAGATTGTGCAGTACTCTGCTGAGTATTGGTTCTACGTATGAATGGGGAGTTGTGAGAAGGAAGTTTGTCGAAAAGCCGAAAAAAGAAAGGAATGGGAATCAACGAAAAGTTTGTAAAAGTCCGACAACACCACAAGTCGGGCGGGAGATGCATTTGCAATGAATGGATGATGAAATTGCTTCTACGGAAGACAATCCAGATACGATGTAATGTTATAGGAAAAAGGGGCACTTGTACAGGAAAAGCGATGTGAGCTTTAGTCTTTCGATGTACATATTTCTCTTCACCGAGCAAGCACAAAAAATACAGATGCAAGATACCAACCAATCAATGGCAAAGTAACCTATAAATAACACATCATTCCTTTTCCCATTCTCTTCCCCTTTCTCTTCGTATACATCATATCTCTCTCTCACTTCC
>QGMG01000688.1:0-20628 GCA_007825325.1 Lachnellula cervina | reverse complement strand
TGGGAATGGGAAGGAGGTTGTGGATGGAGGTGGGGAAGAGGAGGAGTGGGGTGGGATTGAAGAATGAGGAAGATTAAGATAAAAGCTGCATAGTGCAGTGTGGAAGGGAAGAGGGAACATGTTTTCAAGATAGGAAAAGTGAGGAAACCATAGCAAGGCGTTCCGGAACAATTCGGTGCAATGTTACATTTTTGTTTCCTCCCAGCAAATATACAGAATTTTTCAAACCGCTCATCTTATAAGCCAAGCCGACCACCTGATATCTGGGTATCTCGTCGCAAGAAATATACTTACGTGTGTTTCCCTCTTCCCCACCCCTTATTACAGTAGAGCAATGCAAAAAAAACGCCTCTAATCGCTAGCCCCCAAGATCAAAGAACAAATGCACAACATACACGGCAAAACCCACCAACCCTACACCGGCCCAGGCGCTTCATACATATGCCCACTCTTACTCAATACAGTTCCGAGCCCTTTGTGCACCTCAGCCTGAAAAGGCGCAAAGGGGACTCTCTCCCCATCGATACTGATATAGCCATCTGGCTGATTCTTGGGGATAATCCGGTAGCCCAGCACCTTCCGGTACGAGACGCCCGGGTTGCTGAAGAGCTTGTTGGATTCGACGGCGAGCATCATCTGGATGGCTGCGAGGCGCGAGATGTCACCATTTATGCAGACGAGGTCCATGAAGCCGTCGTTGGGGAGGGCGGGGGAGAAGAAGTTGGCGTCTGAGGCCATGTATGCCATCTATAATGCCATCAGTAGGAATGATCCTTAGGGGATAGTAGGTAGACTTACATTTCCACAATAAAAATTCCCTAGTTTATCATAAGGAACCAACTCCCATCCCTCCGGCAACTTGTCATTAATCGTCCCATACCTCAGTGCTGGCAGCCCTTCATCATATCCACTACTCGCACTCGCATCATCCTCCATCAAGCTCTTATACCCCCTCCTCTCACTCGGCGGCTCATGATTCCCCTTTTCCTTCTTATAATGCTCCTTGATCGCTTCTTTCCCATCAATCGCAACCTTCACAGCAAGATCACACGGATACACCGTCTTCCCCACAAGTCTCGACAGGAAGCCGTAGTTGAACCTCATCGCGCCCATCCACCTGAGATGTTCTGTCGCCAGATCGCTCTCGGCCACGATCCCCACGCTCTGGCTCAGAAAACTCAACATCCTCGTCTCCCCCTGCGTAATACTAATCAAGTCCAACGGCGTAGGAATGCCCTTGATAATCGCCAGCGTAGCCAGACTCGGACTATCCGTCCCGCTGAGATTACAACTCATCGCATTCCCGCTACCGCACGGCACATGCGTGACCGCAATCTTGCTCAGCGCCTTCTTCGCATCAGCCCGCTTGCCCAGTCCGTTGAACACCTCGTGCGGTAACCCGTCCCCGGAACAAGCAACCACCATATCAAAGGCCTCTATATCAAGTTTCTCGCAAATCTCCACCGCCTCCCCGCCATACATCGTCTTCACCATATCGATCTCGCATTTACTCGCCCTCAGCAGCGGCTCCACATCCCTCTTGTACCACTTTTCCGCGCTGCCCTTGCCGGCATGCGGGTTTACTAGGACTTTGGCGCGTTTCTGTTTCTGGGATTCGCCGTAGGAGCGGTCGAGGAGTTTGGAGACCCATTTGTTGACCAGTTCGACGGCTTGGTATTCAAAGGGGTAGGATAGCGTTGCGGGTTGGACGCGGGATTTGGCGGATGGGGAGGCATAGGAGATTGTGAGGGTGGAGTCGGCGAGGGCGGCCCACAGGATGTTGTAGAAGGGGATGGCGCGGGTATTTGCCGTTCCTATTGTTCTAATCAATATACATCCTTCCATATATCTAAAACCCGTGGTCATGAGTTAGGTAAGTACCTGAGGGCCAAAGACCGCAGCAATTACTCCGGTCTCTCTTCTCGAATTGCTCATCTGTAGACACATACCCATTAGCCAAGTGTAATGTTACAGGAGGGAATCGAAAAGCATACCCAATACAATCAAAGAGTCCGTCCCCAGGGTAAGAGAAGCATTGCGTCCCACAGCCAGCGTAGAATCGACGGCAAAGGAATTCCCGGCACTTCTCCCACCGTCAAACGAGGGGTTGATGGGATCCACAAAGGGGTTGTCTGTTGTCGCGGCCATATTCATAAACTTCTAGCAAAACATGCCTTATCTGGTGCTAACTTCTCTCCCTGGGCAGGAATCGTTGTTGTGGTTGTTGCTGTAGTTGTAGTTGAAGACGAGGTTGAAGTTGTGGAGTAGAGCCAATCCAATAAAGCCGGGTGTGGAGAAGCCGAGCTTGTCCTTGTGCTTGTCCTTGTGGTCCGGAAGGAGTATCACAAGGCAACCCAATTTTACTTCTACGGAGGTACTTCGTATTTTCTAGGTACATACCTACCTAGGTAGTAGGTACAGTATACTTTCCGGAAATAGTGATTTGCCCGCAGTTGCAGTCAGACGACAGCATCATTTACTATTAAATGCAGTTTAGTTTTGGTGTTACAGTATAATGAGGGGGCCTTCGGTGTAATGCCCGGTCTATTTATTGTCAAATCAGCGTCTACCTTACGGGAATTTTATGGTATGACAATATGGTATAATAATGGTTTTTAGGCTTATTTTATGGTCAATTTACTAGATTTTTAGGGTCATGTGGTTTGGCTCTTCGTCTGGTCACAATACGGTTCCCAACCGTAGATAAAATCCACCTACGGTTTTTAAACCGTAGATCGGCTGTTTATACGCTAGTCAAGCCTGTTTCACGCTAGTTATACCTATCTCGGTACTGCTCTCACGCCCTGAATATTAACGTTTTTGTATTAAAAATATTAAAAGCAGTCGATTTACGCGATTTTCACCCGCGGGAGTGAAGCGCGCCATAGCAGTAAGGGCGGTGTGGGTGCGTAGAGGTTGCTGCGCATTAATTTGAGGAGTAGCTATAGAGAGCTGCAGTGCTGACTAAGCAATTTTGCTATGGTTATTGGATGGTTTATTAGCCGATTATTCGCCGAACTACGGTTAATAAACCGTAGGTGGATTTTATCTACAGTTGGGCACCGTATTGTGACCAGACGAAGGCTATCACGTGCTTCCTTAAAAACGGTCATTTTGCCATTAATATACCCGAAAATCGCGCCATAAAATTCCCGTAAGGTACACATTACATCCTAAAATGGTAAGACCCCCAATCCATCCCCTCCCTTTATCACATGCCTCGTACCTTAAAAGAAGGCCTCTAATGCAGGCACACCTACGGACTATACTCCGTATAAACAAAGCAATGGATACAATTCGATTACGGTCCAGTACCGGGAGATCAATGTTTATATTTTGCAATGCCCCCCTTGGTCAGGATCTAGATAAACTCCTTTTTGCGCTTTTCTGCCCCAGTCGCATCAACCCATTCGTGGCTTTGTCGCACCCAACTTTAACACAAGATTTGGCGCCTTTGCTTTCCATCAGCGCCGCTCTTTACGCTCTTTCATATTTCATTAGGAAGTGTGCCAACCAGTCCGAGAAGCCATCCACCTCTACCAGGCCTGCAACGTCGGACATTATTGCACTGTCATCAGTCTTCACAACATCAAGCAATTTCTCCAACCTTGTTCAAGCCTTTCAGCGACCCGAGGCTGAGCGCTAGACCTTGTGATCTGCTTCGAATTCGGACAAATCCTGTTACCGGCCCATCCTCTCCCTCTTTCTCGATGCTCAAGTTTGCAAGTGCATCCTCGCCTAGAGAATTGTTAGAAGAATATCCGAGAAGCCCAGCTTGCAAACTTACCAAAAACACTTCGCGCATATAAGTTGGCACTCAAAAATTGGCAATCGCCCTTCAGTGACGCCTCAGGTGTCAAACAGCTCATGTTTGTGCTGGCCATCAATTGCGCGAGGAAATCTCGTAATGACTTGGCCTTGGAGTTAATGTTCACCTTGTTCTCCCACTCGAATTCGGTCCACATGGTTCGGAATTGGGTTTCTGTGCACTGTGCAGGTTGGATGTAATCCATGATATCGACGTGAACATCATTCAGGATTACCACATTGTTCTCTGTCGAGCTGGCACCATCATACACGACATTTCCAAAAATAACACCCGTATCTGTAGAAGAGACCTTGATGGTGGACTGAACGTTTTGGAAGTCGTGCGGTCCAAGGTTTTGTGTGGTTGGTCGCTCCACAACCTTCAGATCACCTAGCGTGGCGAATTCGACCGAAAGATTTTGAAGCGTTTCTGTGGTTTGATTCACTAGGAGCACATCAAGGACAATATCGAACTGGTGAACCTTGACATATGCCTCTGCGTAGACCGGATCCGAGAAACCTGTGAGTTGAACAACACGGCTCAATTTCGACGTAAGATCCTCGACAGTTGAATCGCCCCCTGTTGCCTTCTCCAGATCAAGCTCGATCTCATCGGTTCCATCACCAGCATTCTTCTTCGCCAACTGTCTAATGGCGACCACATCGTCAACTTGAACGGCAGTTTTGGCCTTCTCGAATGCCTCTTTTGCCTCACGCTTCTTCTCTTCGACTTGAACCATCGCGCGGAAGGCCTTTCGTGTATCATCTAAGAACACAGTCTCGAGATCCTTGTTCTGGGCAAATTCGGCCAGAGACCGTACACAAGACATGATTCTGTCGACAGAGTCTTCGTCAATGGGAGCTTTAACGAATTGTGATTGACCCACACGGATAATGGAAATCATGATGAGCATAGCCTCGGCGCGCAACGCATTTGTGCGAGCTTCATCTTTGGAGATTTCTGAGTGACGCATGACAAGTTTCGTGAGTGTAGACGAGAGAACTGATGCCAAATAGTAGTCGCCGTCGAGAATAAGTTGTCGGAGAGGTGGCTTTTGGGCAGCCTTGACAGCTTCTAACTTGGCAGCAGCCGCGGACTGACTTGTGAGAGCACTTTCAGTAGCATAGGTGCCATCAGCAAGGACTCTTCGGGAACCTGTGGGCGCAGCCTTGGAGTGCCCATTGACTTGTTCGGGCTCTTTTCGAGGTTCTAGACCTTCCGCAACCTCATCCAAAAGACGCTGTTCTGAAGCCAGAATTGGAATTTCACCCAAACTTGCTCGTATCCGCTTCCAAGCATCTCTGATATCATTGGCCTCCAGAGAGTATTCTCCCACGATCCACAGCGCTCCACGATACACCTTGCCTGCACGGACTTCACTGAGAGTAGAGACTAAACGTTCAACGATAGAGGGACGGAGCTTGGGGAATTTCTCTACCACTTCCTTGACGAATGAAATAACATCGACAGCCGAGGTATTGTTGAAATCCGCAATAAAATCCATCAAAAGTCCAACAACGCTGGCGGCCACTTCCGAGAATTTGATAGCGCACTGATGTATCGAGTGAATCAGTAGTTGGCGGTATTCATTGTTCTTTTCGTATTCTTGGTCGACCGTTTTTGTCAACTCTTTCTTCAGCAATAACACGACTTCTTCGACGTTCTTGCTGGACACCATCTCCAGCGCAATGCCAAGAGCCTTCCTCCGCACATCGATATCTGGGCTTGACAATACGCGTAGGATTTCCATGGTCAAATCATCCAGAACACCCTCGTTTTTCTGTCTCAAGTGATCCACTCGGTCGAGAACAATAAGCTTGACATTGTTGTCTGCTTCCTTAATGCTAAGCTCGATAAATTTGGATGCCGCGGCTTTGACAGCTACTGGGTTGCTGGTCAAGGCCGTCAGCGAAGAAGCTGCCTCATAAACAACTGTGCTTGCGCCGGCATCGAGAAGGTCGAAGATAAGCCGTAAATACCGTGCCTGAATATGTTAATATGTGCTCTACTAGGTTGTACATGTCCCGTACCTTGTTTTGCGAGTTCTGAACTGCATCTTTGCGGATGAACTCCAATTCAACCAGTTGCAGAAGCTCGTCTGCATTGGGAATTCCATCAAAGACGTTGCTGAGATACGCCAAAGCCTTGTCATGGCTAATGCTTACGAGTGCTGCAAATGCATTGCGCTTGCAGGTGTGGTCACTCTCGCCCTCCAAGAACGTAGCAATTAGCTCAGGCGCATCTGGAATGAGACTTTCTGAGTGCTGGAAGATCGAAGCCACGGCGAAGACGGCAGACTTTCGTACATAGGCGTGTCGATGCTCGAGACAAGAGCGAGCAGAAGAGAGGAGGGGTTCGATGAGCTCGGCCTCTCGCAACTTGCACAAGAACCGTAAAGTGTTGCCTCGGATGTATTCGTTGGGATGTTGCAAGTCGTTTCTGATGCCATTACTAGAGGGAGTTAGTTTATGCGATTCTCGAGTTATAGTAACACCTTACCAGACCAAGATCATCTCTTGCTTCAATTTCCCACTCGCGTCAAGTTTGGGGCATATTTCGTAGTAGAAGTATAGTAACTTCTTGAGAGCCTTGTGCTTCGACGGCATGACGAACCGAATGATATGCATGAGTAGTTGAGGCATTGGATCCCCATTCAGCATAACGGTGAGGATGCGCTTCATTGTCTCCACCTTGCTCTCATCTGTGCCCTTCTCCAGCTGCGTCCGCAGCTCGGACATGGTTGGTACATCTGCCGCATTGTCCTGGTGTACCAAACTGTAGGAATGATCTAAGAAATGAGCCATATTGGCTGTCGTTGGTGGGTGTAGTGCAGCAGAGCGTGCTGACTATCTGGCGTATTCGAGGATGATTTAAGGGATGAGTTAACGGCTCGGTGCGTAACTTTGGGTTTGAGCAGGAGAGGATTGAGTTTGGGGGCAAATGATCCGAGTCGAGATGGCTGTCAATGATGCGTTCGCAAAAGGAGGGAGAGAGGAGGTAGCGCTGCGCATCAGAGGTCCATTGTAGGATTTCCGTGAAGTAGTGGTGGCAGCATCTTTCTGTGAGTGCTGTTAACTTCGAATTTAGCGTGCGTGGTGGCCTGAATTCCGACAAGGCAGGAACGACCCCCCGCCAATTGAACGGTTGAACCGCATTGCGCCCGGGTCGAAAAGCTTCATTCAGCCTTCTCGAGGAAAGAACGTCCACCAGCTTTGGGCAAACACGACAGACTGGATAAAATGGCTGCCAACGACCAATTCTACATCCGCTACTAGTATGGCCTTTCCATGTTTTATATAAGCATCTGCTAATATAATCAACCGTACAGCTCAGGGCACCAAGGTCGCCATGGCCACGAGTTTCTTGGTGAGCTTTATATCAACACAGTTACTCGGCGCAAGTTCTAACATGGCCCAGAATTTGATTTCCGAGTGCTAGGAGATGGAAAAAGTGCATCTGCTCGTTATGCCAACAATTCCAATTACCGAAATGACTCCCTCATCCGCAAAGAAAGTGCGTAGTAATATCCCCCGCCATGTTTGCGCTCGACTAACTGAGGATGTTTGCAGTGTGTGTCAGCTCTGTCGCTGTGGAAGAAATCAAACGGATCATCAAGCTGAGCGAGATCATGAAGTATGAAAAAGCTATGGATTGCATCGAGTTTCCTGGCTGATATTTCAATAGGGAAGACGACAAGAACTGGCCCCAGAAGAACAAGGATGGACGACAAGAGTTGGAAATTCGGATGGGAGGCGAACACATTTCTTTCGAGGTACGAAACCTGCTACGCCAAAATCCACCCAACTCTCTGTGTTCAGATACTAACCAGAAGTACTTTCTAGACTGCCAAGATCGGTTCACTTGTCGATGTTACGGAGTCGCAAGACCCCGAAGGACTGCGCGTCTTCTACTACCTCGTCCAAGATCTGAAGGCATTGGTGTTCTCTCTGATAGCTTTGCATTTCAAGATCAAGCCAATTTGAAAAAGACTGGGAAAGGGATCAAGTCAAGGAGTTAGGCGTTGCAGATGTGCACATGTGCAGACCAAAAGGATACCATAGAGTCGGGAAATTGCAATATAACATGACTGCATTTCAGGACTCTATGTCATATATCAAGAATGATAATAGGTGTGATGTATTTGTGTTGCCCATACCGTATACGGAGTACATTGACTGGAGGGTATATTGAGTAGCTTGCTTAAAGCATTTTCACTTCATTATGAGTACGAGTACCCAATTCAATACAAACCAACAAATCCATCGATTACTATAAATAACCTTCAACTTCCCCATACTTTGTATTGATCAAAAAATAAGCTTGCATTATTATCCCACGCGACTGGAAGAATTTGAACGTGGGGAACACACGCCTTGCAAGGATTTTACTCGTACAGTCGCTTCGCTTCACTCCACATTCGCCTCCATCCATCCAGCCAGCCCAGTCCAGTCCCAGTCCACCCAAGCCAATCCAGATTCAAGCAAGACCATCCATCCCCATACAATAACAAACCCTCTACACCAGCAACCAACGTTCTCACAACGGCGGCCATGTCCATCTGAATTGCTTTGCGCCTTCTTCCTTTTCATTCCCTTTCCCTTTCCTGTATCATTAAAACCGCCTTCTCCCTTCTAGCCTCGCCTGCGCGGGCGCAGACCCTACCCAATGCCCACCCCTTCGAGCGACGAGAGCATCGTTGCAGCCCCCTCCTCGCACTCCTCATGCCCACCCGACGATGATAGATCTAGCTGGAGGAGCTTAGAGATGGACGATACCCACGATGAGGCTATTGCGACAGCTCCCGAAGTCCTCCAGCAGCCCACACCTCCCCCGTCTGACTCGCAAGTGACTGGCTCAACGGATACACACGTCACCGATCCGCCAGACGTCAAACGAATGGATGTTGATGAGGAAATTGCGCCGAGGGATATGCTATCCCCGATAAGTGCGGAAGGTGATAAGCAAGAAGAGACTGATCTGCCTGCGTTGCCCGTTACGGATCTGTGTTCAACATCCATGGGATATGAATTCTCAAACGTTCGAGTGAGTGGAATGTCTAGATTGTGACACGGTTTAAAAGCCGTATATTAACCAGTTACTAGCTTTTACCTTCCTCTCCCTCCTCCTATTTACGCGCGGGCAGTAAATTTCGGGGAACACAGCAATCAGAACGCCAAGTCTACGAAGTCCAAGTCGAGATAAAACATGTGGATATGCGAGAATCGTTTCTCTGTGGATACTTGCGCATTCAGGGTACAATCTAGCCGTCTGCAATTTTTTCAAAGGTTTCCCTACTAATATTTCTATTACAGGGTTGACAGAAGACCACCCAACACTAACCACCTACTTCGAAGGCGAGATCATAGGATCCAAGTACACATTCCTCACCCAACACCAAGACTGGGGCTCAAATGACAAGGTGGATCTGCAACACTGGGCCAAATTCGCCGCTTTCAGACCCTTTCAAAAGGCAGCCAGAAAGGGGCAGTTTCATATACCGAATCTGGCGCAACGAGATAATATTTTCATGAGATGGAAAGAACATTTCTTGGTTCCTGATCATAGGGTTCGAACGATTAGCGGGGCGAGTTTTGAGGGGTTCTATTATATCTGCTTTAACCAGATTCACGGGACCGTGAGTGGGATATATTTCCACGCGAAGAGTGAAAAGTACGTAATTTTAAAACAGGATGCGGGATTAACTACTAACTTCTCACAGATTCCAACAACTAGAGCTAAAGCATGTCGAGGATCGAGGATGCTTTGCAGCAATGGAATTTCGATGAGTTACGAACGAATGATGAAAGCACATATTGAATGATAGGACAATTGGACAGGACGAATAATCAGGCAACGGGATGGGTACGGGTATGGGCAAACTTCCTTGGGTGGAGAGAAAACCATGTCCATGATGGAAAGAGGCGTGATCATGATATCAATGCATACGGGAGGTATGGCATGGAATAAAGGGAGGAGTTCATTTTGATTTTCAGCGAGTCGGTGGATTTGGGAGTAATAGGTAGTTGAGTTGTGTCTAAGCACACGTATTCTGCCATGTATTTCTTCTATGAAGTACAAATGAGATCATTGTGTGTTGTGTACTTGTAACTACCATTTATGATTGATTTCACACATGGTGGACCATGCATGCTTCAGCCTCGAGCTTCAGGCTGACACATCAATCACATTCACGCGGCCTTCCCTTCCCTCACTCAACTACACCCCACGAACCCTTTACAACACTCCATCACACCCCACCACACCACATAACATAAACTCACATCCCATCACTCGAAACAATAAACAGAAAATGGACTTCGCACCCTACCAAGACCAATCCCCCGAAACCAACCGCGCCCTATCCCCCCTCCCCCCGAAACCCGCCGTTCCTTCTCCCCCAACCCCAACATCCGCTCTCCAGCTCCCATACTCTCACCCACCAACACTCCACCTCCACCTTCCCACCCAGCATCAAACCCTTGGATCCCAAGCACAAACACAGCACAGGGATTTGGAAGCGGGGATGTGGAACGAGAAGGAGTTTTTGGTGCTGGTTCAGGTGGGAGGGAAGAAAGATTAAATGAATTCGAGACGAGTTTACCGATACGATTGGATTACGAGGCGTGTTTGGCGTATTTGTTGTTACCGCCTGCTGGGGGTGTGCTTTTGCTTTTGTGTGAGCAGAAGAGTGATTATGTGCGGTATGCTGTTCCTATTCCTTGCCTTTCTCCTTGGTATTTCGTCTTTTCTGCAAACACCTTGTCAATTAGAAGAAACGAAATAAGAGAAGGAAAGAAGAAAAGAAGGAACGAAAGCTAATCATAATATATTCCGTTAGATTCCATGCCTGGCAATCCGCCCTATTGTTCACCGCAGTCTTTGTCTTGCATCTGATATTCAGCTGGAGTACGTTCATCAGCTGGCTGATGTTTGTCGGGGATGTCGCGGGGATTGGGTATTTGAGTTTTAGGGCTTATAGGGATGCTGAGACGCTGGATCGGTGTGAGGTGCCGTTTTTTGGGAGGCTGGCGAGTAGTATTTTGGATGATGAGTGACTGCGTGCGTGCGTGCGAATTCAAGGAAGTGTCGGAGAGAAGAGAAGAAAAGATGAGACAGAAGGAGTAGATGGAGAAGTAGGGGGCATGGAGTGAAATGTACTGTCATATTAGGGAATGGATAATGTGTGGAGGGAAGAGAAGGATGAGAAGGCGAGAGAAGGAGGGGAGTGGAAGTGGAGTGCTACGAGATTCTTTCGGCGTTGCTTTGAAGATACCCTGACTTGAAACCGTTTCATTGTATTTTATTTCATAGATGTCCCATAGATGTCCCTTATACATAATACTAATTCCTCAAGATTCATCACACTGTTCAAACGAGAGTAAAAAAAACCCTACCCCTAAAAGCAAAAGTATGAACTGCCAGCTCAATACATCGCCGTTTACATGTACCGGGGCATAGCACTGCGAATATCCATCGGCTGCGTCTGCGTCTGCGGTGGTGTCCTGTTATCAAGAATCCCACTCATAGCCGGCCAAAACTCACTCTTCATCATGCCCGTCGAGCTCCTCCCGGCCTCCTCACCCTCGTCCTCCATCTCCTTCCTCAACGCACTAATCTGCTTCTTTAACTCCTTCCACAACACATTACCATCTAAGTCGTCTCCTTCTCCATCTCCCCCTCCCCCTCTCTCATTCCCACGGCTATAAATCCTCTCATAATCATCATCACCGTTACTCTTATCGTCTTTATCATCACCACTCCGCGCAACTATAACAAGCAGCGCAGCCACAAACGCCTCTTTCATATACGCAAAGCTAAACCCACCCGTCAAGCCCGCCACCCTCGCCGACATGCGCTCCGGAAACACCACATCATCATTCCCCCTCAACTTCTTTCTCCAATACTCGCTATACGCCTCCCTCTCCCCCTCATCCGGGTTCTCAAACACATACTTGCGATCGAACCTGCTCGGGCGCCGCGCGATGCCCGGATCCAGCCGCTCCAGATGGTTCGTGCTGCCGATCATCAGGATGCCGTGGTTCGACTCCAGCCCGTCGACCTCGTTGAGGAAGTAGGAGCGCACGGCGGGCGTCACGAGCGAGTCGATGTCCTCGAAGATTAGGAGGCAGGGCGCCATTTGCCGGGCTTTGGTGAAGATGTTGCGGATGGAGGCCTCGGGGCCGCCGTAGGAGGCGAAGGTCTTTACGTAGAGGGAGGAGAGGGTTGGGTGGGTGCGCGTGGAGATGTCGTGCATGAGGGCTTTGGTGGAAATTGTTTTACCGTTCTGGATAGGGGGTGGGAGGGTTAGTATATGGTGTTGGTGAAGGATTGGGAGGGCAAGGGAGTGGGAGTGGGATTAGAGATTAATTAACTTACTCCTGGGGGACCGTGGAAGATAATTCCCCGCTACAGTGAGGTAAATGGTTAGTATCGTTTGATACAAGGGGGAAGATGCGTTGTTTTGCTCGACCTACCTTCCACGGCACAC
The DNA here is from genome assembly GCA_007825325.1 of Lachnellula cervina. Lineage (NCBI taxonomy): Eukaryota > Fungi > Ascomycota > Leotiomycetes > Helotiales > Lachnaceae > Lachnellula > Lachnellula cervina. The sequence continues at coordinate 8,332 of QGMG01000688.1, read as the reverse complement.
CAAATTCAGAATACCTCCCCTCGCTATCAAAAAACCCTAACACATCATCAATAATACTCTTCTTCTTCCCCTCCTCCAATATAACATCCTCCCACTTCGCCTTCTGTATATTCTGCCACAACTCGCGATTCTTCTGCCAAAACCCCTGATCAAACACCAGCACCTCGCCATGCAATTCCTGCATCCACCTCGTAGCCTCCTCAACCAGCCTATCCGTCTTCTCCTGCGGGAATCCCGAACCAGGCGAAGCAAGAATATAATTAAGCCGCGTCTTACTCATCATCCCATCATGTCCCTCCACTACATAGACCAGAAAGCTATCCTCGCGAAACACATACTCAAACGCCCCAAACACGACCTTCTCCGCGAACCTGCCCCCCTCGTCGTTATACCGCCGCGACGGCGGCACAAACTGCCGCTCCACCAGCGGTCCTCCACCAGCACTGCCTTCGAAGCTCGTGTAGCTTGTGTCGCCACGTGAATCTGCAAAGGCGAGCAGGTCGCACGACCGGGCTGAGTTGACGGTCAGGACGTGCATGGGGTGCGTTTGCCGGATAGAAGATACCATCTGGCCTTCGGTGAACCAGCGCTCGCCTTGGGTTCTGCGGAAGTAGTCGTGCGAGACATCTGAGCGTGGGTTTGAGGAAGGGGGGGGAGCGGGGGAGGTGGAGATGTGGATGAAGTCGTCCATGGATGGTTATGACTTTGTATGATTGATTGGTTGATTGATTGGAATAAATTGAAGATTGTAGTAAGGTATGTATGTAGTATTTTGAATGCAGTTGATGATGAGAGAGACTTTGAACTTGGTGTTTATTGATGAGATGAGATGAAATAAATGATATGTCGTTGCCTACAGTGCAGGTATGCCCCGCCACTTGGAGGTGCGTAATACGAGCGGCAAAGCGACGGCAGCATGAGGGGAAGAATCCTGAAACGCTTACTTGTAGGCAGATCATTCACGTAACACAAGCAACGCCGTGTGAAAGAATAAAAGAAAAACACACGCATAGATTTTCTTCTTCTGCTTACTTGCGTGCTTGTTGTGCCTTGCACCTGCGTTTTGATGTATTATTTGGGTAGGAATGTAAACAAGTGAAGGTGTAGCAGTGGAGGAAACTGGTGGTTGAATTTAGCTGCTTACATAAGCTAGCTAGGTCCATGCAACTCTTCACTTCGGTTCTGGCTTCACTACATACACATAAAACATAAAGCTAATGCCTCTTATACCAGCGTCAAGTCTCCATTCGATCACCTTTGTGAACTACATATTCTCACATCAAAGGACAGGACTCGGCAATGACCTGATGATGAGTCCAGCTCGATGCTGGACTCACCTGACTCACCTCACTCTCTTCTTAATCAATCATCCGCAGATGCTGCGAATACTCCCACGCGCGCGACTTTTATCTTCTGAAAAGCATACATTCATTAACAGGCGTATCTTATGTTATTTTTGCTATTTCCATTGTAGTCGAGGCAAAGTCCCAAGGCTCATATCATCGTCATTACCATGATCATATGCATTCTCACACCTGAGTCTTAATCCAAGTTTGGATCCTTTTAGACAAGAAACGCCAAGGACTTCTGTTTCTGCTATTTCCTATCAGTTATTTGTCGTATTTGAATCAACGCATGTTATCTCAAAATAAAACCTGGCGTGGTTTCGTATCAACAGTTGGTTATCCTTGATTTTGTATGTGTGGATACGGAATTCAGAGCATAGCAGTTTTGTGGACTCGTGAATTGTATGTCTTCTAGTGACGCTTTAAGGTTTTCAAGGCCTCTAGCGAACTTTCTCTCTCTATTGCATGCACCACATCCAAAAAGATCAGATCCAGCGCCTGATCTGTTAACAACCAATGGATCACATGCCGCTGGTTTACTCACATAAAGCCCGAAGCTTTTTATTGTTGCTTAAATCCATCTCCAGCTTTGTCCCGACATCCCTCGCAGCCCGGCGACACCTATCAAAGTGCATCAAGATATCTGCAAGATGATCCTCGCCAGTGCCAGTGAAGAATTCATAACCGGTGATATGAATCGAGCTTTTCATATCATGCATCTCGGTCATATCAACTGCACAGAAAGACGATCGGCTCGAGGCGATCCCAACAGCCCGATCGATCGGGTATCCCAAAGCCTTCCCAACACGATCCTCGTCCGCTTTCCCTTTATTCGGCGTCAAGAACACCTGCTTGACTTCAGGCCAGAGCGGTGACCGAGTGTCTGCAAAGACCCACGCATCTTGGAATCCTTGGTGCGCAGTCGTCGGCATCGGATGGGTGATCTGTTGAAGATGGAAGCCGTAGCGCGCGAGCTGGTACTTTTTGATAACCGGCTTCAGGCACACCTGGATCATTTCGGTGAATATGTCTTGGGCTGTAGCGTGTGCGAATAGAGTACATGGTTTGATTCCTTGCAGGGACAGCAGGACTTCCACGTAGTGACGCATATGGCAAGCCGCGTACGTTGAATCAGACGTGTAGCCGTTGCTGACTTTCTCGCTCTGGGGTTTCGACAAAGCGAGCAGAAATTCTCTCTCGCGTGTTTTGAAATCGACGAATGCATCTTTGACAACCTCGTTGAATTTTTCGTCTCGGGGGAGAGGGCCTTCCGACTCGGGTTGCGCATTGAGGTTGTTCTTATCCAGGCACTTCTTTAGACGTTGCTCGCTCAACGTCCAGGAATGGGTTTCTTTCAAAAGAGAGAGGAGTTTGAGGCGCCCGAGGTGTGGGTGATCGGGCCTCAGCTTCGTGATAGCCTCCACAAGTTCTTGGTCGGATGGGGAGTTCATGGTGGTTTGCTTCGTTGAGTAAAAGCCTTGAGGAAGAAAAGTATAGAAGTTTTTGAGGGACCAAAAAGTCAATTGATTGAAGTGGTGCGAAGAATTTTACCCCGGTAGACTGACCGTACTGTAAGGGTATGCTTGCTTAGCTAATGCCAGTATTCCATGACGGCCATGTGATCTACCTATTCGTCTAACACGTCTGGATTGAATCAGGATTTGCGTGTAATGATTGATTTTGAGGTTAAGCGATTCATGGTGTGGTTTAGAACAAATTGGCACTATATTAAAATAGTCTCTAATATATAAAGGCTAGCTAGCAAGACAGAAAACGCTAGGCAGCACGCGTAGTATATATACGTGATATAAACAAAAGTAAGTTAAAGAAGTTATTTGCCTCACTCCTACCTAAACTACTGATGGATCTATTTAGGCGTTAGCCATAGTTATTCGGAAGAGAGGAAGATAGAAGTTAGCTTACTAGCATTGACAGTGCTGCCATCTCTGATCTGAGTAGTGTCGACACCCTATATAGAAATATTGTATTAGTATCTTCTAGCCATGAATGATACCTAGTTATGAGTCTTCAACTTACAAACGTAATGTAACCAAGCACACCGTTCTTATAATCAACTCCGTCGAGAGGCTCAGTGTCTAAGATAGTCATAGCGCCGGCTTTGTAAATGTGTTAGTCGTCAAAATCACTAACTTAGATCAGAAGTAGCAAAACTGACTTTCGGATTCGGTGCTATAGATGCCATCTTCAACGTTAGTGTAACGAGTGATTTGCGTGTGGCTTGCATAGGGTTCGAGAGCCATGATTTCCTCTTCGAGAGCCTCGTCGATGAAGATCTGACCGGTGCTGACTGTTCTACCATGAGCGATTGTACCATTGGTAAGAACACTCCAATTAGTGTGGACTTGGGCGTGAATGTGAATGGCACGCTCGACCTATACAGATTGACAATTAGATCTTGCCTGCAAGCTCGAATTTAGATAGGGTAACAGACATAAAAGCCTGGGAAGATTGTTTGGAAGGAGGTTGCGCCATGCTTATCAGTAGGCCACATGCCTCGAAGCCAGGTCGCATTATCAGTGTGCATCCACTACAAGGCAGCGAGTTAGCAAAGTCATGCAGGTATGAGCAGAAATCTGCAGGGAATTATGGGAAAACCACGCTTACCTCAAGATCACCAAGCCCGTGTGTACCATTAGGGTATGTGTTTGTCAAGTTATGATAAAGCGTTCCAAAATCTGTGTTAGGGTCAAGACCTGTGAAAGAGCTGTAAGAGCCCGTGGCGTTGCAATGCTATTCGTGAATGCCATCTATCAGTATTGGTCTGCTTTTATAAACTCAAGAAAAATCGCAATGTAGCAAGAAAAGAACTAACCCATATATCAACCAAGACATTGGTCAACGGTTCGCAGGTATTGACATCAATAAGTCCGATGTCCAATTCCAATGGGACGCCAACTTGGTTTTCGACCATGTTCTGACGAAGCAATTGACTAGGTGGGTAGACATATGGTCCATTGCTCGTCTCAGGGGTCAAGATGCAAGTATCGTTTTTCAAGAAGTCGTATTTGGGAGCGGCCGCAGTGATCGTGTAGGTGGTATTTCCATCTCCATCATTACTGCGTGCGGCCAAGTTGCGCTTGCGCATGGTATGGCGGTCTCTTTTCATCATTCCTACTTGATCCGAGCATCTTTTGGCCAATTCGCTACGGCGTGCAAGTGTAGCTGAATCGAATGATTTGTGAGGACCAAGGTGGGCTATTATGAGTTTAAGTAACGGATACATTGAACGACTTCCTTGCCTTTCTGCAAAGGGACGAAGAGAACATACCAGAGGTGATTGAACCTAATGCGAGGAGCGCAAGTGTAAGGGTGCTTTTAACGGCCATTTTCTTTTGATTTTCGCGAGTATAAATTTGGCTGAGTGAGGTGCCCTATGTCTTTGTTTGATACCTCAGACGGAAACATAGAAGTCTTTATATTAGACAAAATGATTAAAATGGCAGAAGTGTAGGCTGTGTAGCTGGAGCCATTCACGTCCAAGTGCCTGCTTCGTAGCCCAATAGGATTTGTGGATATTTTATTAATAAACAAGCCATATCCTTTACGCGTACTAACACACTAAGTCTGTAAGTATTATTCTATCCCTTGCAGTGTCTTGTCCTGTGGTGGAGACTTTTCAGGTCAAGTGGAAACGTTCCTATGTGATGGGTAGTGATTCCTGGGTTTTCGCCAAATATCGATACGACTCGTTGTCAACTTTCAACAGTTCCACTTTGGTGGTGCGTGCCCATTTGTAACGAATTGATAAACTCTTAAGGCTTGGCCTTTTTAAATTACCCAACATGACCTAGGATATATTTCGCCGGCAGTTCGTATGCGGGATTATACCGGCTGAAATCCATAAGGGCTCCCGGGGAGATAGGGGGGAGGCGGGACTTCAAAACCTTAAGATTTTCGGGATTTTCGGGATCGACGGAGTGGAGCATATGCTGCCCCTGGATACCTTTTGCCCCTGTAATGAGGATTGGCTTTCTATGGGTATTCATCGGGTATTTCTTAAGTGTGAGGACGAGAACCGAGGAGTCTGAGGAACTCGCCCGACCCCCGTATCGTAGCAACTTGTCGATAGAACGCGTGGATATGTACGTCAGCACAGCATCGCCACATTTTCTATAATGGAGCCTCTAAAATACTTCGTATTTACAACGGTAGATCTCTCATCCCAGAACTCTTTCCAGCCTTGAACGGAATCAAGGGCAGGCTGGTTAATCGAGCAGAATTTGCAGGTTGCCTTACCCCTTGCTACTTTTCCAAGTCCCCCCGCGACCCTCTGCGGCCGCGGTGACTATCTTCAAGATAAATAATGGAGTATAAGTATAGTAATACCCTTTTGATAGCTGTCTGTTAAATCTGAAATAGTCACTCTTTTTATGTTCAAAATGTGTTCCTCTTTGCTCTCGATGCGAGGGCTGACACTCCTTTACCTCTCACTAGCATCCTTTCCAGCAACTTCCGTATCGGACTTTGTGAATCGAAATGCATCTTCTAGCCAGCTTCCAGGATCTGAGGCTCTTCTCTCATCCAAAAATGGTATGTACCACCGTGAAAATCTCAACCTGTTTCACTGTTGCTAATGTGCTTTTTAGTTACTCTTAAAGGCGACTGGGCAGTCGCATACAATAAGGCCAGCGCCTTAGTCGACGGCCTCACAAACGACGAGAAGGTCAATATCATCACTGGAGCAGATGTGTCCTCTATCAACTGGACTGCGCTCGTATTCAAAGATGGCCCTCAAGGTGTTGCAAGCTATTTCCAAGCTTCGGGATTTGGGCAAGCTTCTAGTTTGGCCCAAACTTGGGATAAAGATATGATTTACGATCAGTTCAAGGCCGCTGGTGATGAAATGTATGCTTATCCATCAAAATGTTCGCTTCACATAGCTAATACGGCATAGATATGCCAAAGGTTTCCAGGTAATAGCATATATCACGGAATATTCCCGAGAATGTGCTAAAATGTTCGGTAGGTCGTAAATGGTCCAACTGCAGCACCTCTGGGTAGGACTCCCTTTGGTGGGCGCTTGGTGGAGACACTAGGCCAAGATTCCTATCTCAATGGCATCGCGTTCGGTCTCGGAACATCCGCGATTAAAGACGCTGGGCTGATCGCGGGTGGTAAGGTAAGCTGTCCCCTTCTATGCATCCTATCATTATTAACAAAACTTAGCACTTCCTACTCAACGAGCAAGAGACAAATCGAACCACTACCGATTCCACTGCGGTGAAAAATAACGTAACAATCAACTACTCTAGCAACGCTGATGACAAGACAATACACGAAGCATATCTGTTTCCCTTTTACGATGCAGTCAAAGCTGGACTAGGCGGTGTTATGTGCGCCATGAATAGAGTTACGTCAAATGACCAAAACCGCCCCCGCTATATTCTAAATTACTGGAACCGCCCTTCTAAAGTTTATAATGACTAGAACCGCCCTACCACCAAAATATATAGTAAATGCATAGTATATCCTTAACTTAAATACTATACTATAGAATTTTATATTTCCTACAAGCGCAATAGTTATATAACTTAAGCAGTATTTACTGTTTTTAATTATTTTGCGCTAAAAATTTATTTGTTAATATATGCATTATATTTAAATCGATCTTTGCAAGTAAACCTTCTTACTTAGGCCCTCTAAACTTTATATACACTCAAACCATATTATACTAGCGCTATGCCTCCCTCTACCACCCCTACTAGAGACCCTTATAATATAGATATTAATAATAATAAGCTTAAGGATATCCGCTAAAAGAAGCTTAGCGCCTTAGCGTCTAAACTTGCTATAAAGAAGGTATAGTTATTTAAGGCTTTTAATAGTAGTAGAGCTATAGCTAATATTATTCTAGCCTATAGGAGCGTCCACTGCATTATATGCCTTAGCTGCACTATATGCCCCTTCTCCTCTATTACTACTACTAGTCCCAGCACTACTAGCATATAATTTTAATCTAATAGTTATACTAGAAAATGCTAGTCTTATTGCAAAGAGAATTGCAGAGCTAGTAGAGGTTAGGAAGCTAGAGTTGCGGCCTAGTAAAGAGCTTAAATCCCTAGAAAAGCAAAAGCATAATTTGGAATCCGCGCTAGTATATACGTGTAGTGAGGAGGCTACTAAACCTTATAGGACTTGCATTAGTGCTAGGCTAAGAGGGCTATTTAAGCTCTGTGTAAGCATAGAGGGGGAGTTTAATAGCGCTTACACTAATTGCTAATAGAATAGTAGTAGTACTATTTATATCTATTATAATAAGTAAATCCTAAATCCTTTAATTAATTATATATACTAATATTTGTATTTCCTAGAATTAAATGCAGCCCTAATAACCTCTACTAAGCCCCGCTATAAGTCCTATATTAAGTATATCTTTAAATAAGCTAACTATTTATAGCTACTTCCACTAAACCGCTTCTGCCTTATCTGCGTTCTAAAACCCCCCGCTAAAAGCAAGCTAGGAGGCTATTAGAGAAGATAGGAGAAAAGGGAAAGGCTAAGAAGGAAGAAGAAGAAGATAATAATAATAAAGAGAAGTGAAGAAGGCCTTCTATTTTTTTTCTTTCTCTAGATTCTCTAAGTCTAGGGCAGGCCCTAGCACCTAGCTTACAACTAGGTTTAAATTTCTAATTATATACTATTTCTAATTACTTAATCCGACTTTATAATATTATTTCCTATTAGTTTCCTTATTAGTTTTAAATAAGATTGCTATATTTCTATTAGTTAATTTAATCTATAACCTGCTTATTCTAAGCTGCAACCTTATATATTTGTTTAAGCCGCAGCAGTATAATAGTTATATAATACCTATAACTATATATATAATTATAAAACCTATACTAGTTAAGAGGAATCCTAAGAGTACATCTTATTAGGAATTAAATTTAAAGTATAATAGCCTACTACAATTAATTATAAGAAGTATATATAAAATTTAAATCACTTAGAAAGAGTAGAACTAG
>QGMG01000687.1:0-20657 GCA_007825325.1 Lachnellula cervina | reverse complement strand
ATGAGAATAAGGATGAGACTGTGAAAGAGGAAGGCTAATTTATGAGGGGTTGCTTGTAGGCCGCATACTTATCCACCGGATACCCTGGTTGAGGGCCATATACACACGGTGTTGAGTATTCAGCAGGGTCAGCTTAATGCTAAGCTGCAGACGGCGCAGAGCCAGAATGCTAGTTTGAGGGAGAGGATGGAGGAGCAGAGGAAGGAGATTGAGGGGTTGGTTGGAGGGCTTGAGGTCGTGGTGAGGGATTTGGAGGGCGCGGGGAGGTTGGTGGGCGAGGTGGGCGAAGGGTTAGGTGTGCAGAGTAGGGAGGCAGAGGGGGCGATTGGTGATGTGAGGATGGGTGGTCATTGAGTTGGTCACAGGTGTATCGATATGGATTTGTAATGAAGGGATTGGGTAGCTTGGCGTTTATGGGATGGATGGATGGTTGGATGGGTTGGGATAGGCCGGATATACCAGGGCGAGGTTTATGATGGTGTTCAAGCACAATACTGGAAGATCAACAGAGGGTAGATCAAAGCAACATGCTCGCTACCTGCAGCTTGGAATAGTAGCCTAGAGCGAGATGGTCCAGGTCTTCTATATCACAATTGAAGATCAAGTGTACAGTACTACCAAATAGTACCTCGAAATTCTTCGGTCTACGTCTTGCCCTTCATTCAACGCCGCTTTGTTTTGCCAATACCTATTAACACCCTCTTCATCTCAACCCTAATCCCATTCAAATGCTAACGTTTCCCCCAGGAAATCCCGTCGTGAACTCCCAGTCCCAGTCTACCTGTCAATCATACCTCATATCCAACTCAACGAATTCCTATCATCTCCAACTACATAAATATCCCCCTCTCACTCTCCGCGGTAACCATTATTCCGAACCTAGGAGACCTACCTCCCAATATTCCGGCAGAGATTCCGCAGGAGGAACCCATTTCGTTATCTTCCTACCCGCCTCAATCACCCATCTCTTCCCCTTCATAACCATAATCACGAGATCGCACTCGCGAGGAGTCTAAGAAGAGGGCCTCCGTGCATCGGTTGGCGTATCGCATTTCGGTCTAGAGATTAGTGGTGCGCTAGTGGTGACCATCTTCCGGTGGTCTTGGATGTACTAAGGTTGGAGACATAGTGGAGGTGGATGTAGGTCCAACGGATAGGAATCTCCCATAACAAGGGGACTGTTAAACTTCGCTGGTGTATTGGTATGGACAGGCGAGGAAATATATTCCCTCGGCTACAGAATGCTGCTGCGAGTGAGGGGCAAATGAAAAGAACTCGATCATACTTCACATAATCCGTAGGTACGTACAGTAGCAACTCCCACCTCCGCGTGTTGAAGATTGTAGCTCTGCGCCAGCGGACCCCGCCACCAGCTTTGCTCCATCGCCTGGGAGGTCTCGCGGAGCCCTCTTTGGATGGCCTGGCGAAGAATCCTCTCGATTTGAACTTATGGAGCGTCAACTCTGTGTTTTGCGAGACTACAAAAACCTTGTATGACTTCCGATCAAAGAACAGCACTCCCGAAATAGTTCAGAAAGACACAGCAGGGCTATTTACCTACCCTTGTATCCTCGCAGCCGCCAAGCTCGTAGTACGATATACTTACCAAGGATTAATTGAGAATGGGCAACTGTGTCGCGGCCGTAGTATAGGAGGTTGTAAATATGGCTGCGGAGATAAATAATGGATACAAGTACTCCGTAAATTACCCCTGATTTTGGAAAGGGGTTAAGCGAGTAACCCAAGCTTGCCCCGCCTTCGCCCCCTTTTTGGTTGTGGCCGGACTTGGTTAGTGTTACTTTAGGCGACACTTCAAAGTCAAAACAACGGGCGGGTATGAGGGGCCCTTCTTCGGGATTTCGAAGTGGTGGAGTGAAAGTAGAGGAATCGTGTTTTAGGTAAAGAAATCGGGAAGGACTAGACTGTGAAACTAGATATGGTATAGTCGTCGTAGAAAGACAAGAAAGAAGTGGATTATCGGGAATTTTAAGTCAGAGACATTGGAAAAGATCCCTTGGGTGGGGGATGAAGTTGAATACCAAGATATATAAAGGTACAGGGTCGGATACGCTACTTTGCAGCTTTGAAGCTTTTGTAACTTGTATGTGTATTTATAATTGATTGCTCAGATTGTTGCCACGGCAAGTTTTGGCTAATCTAGCAAACTTATCAAGACTTCATGAGGACTTAGAAATACCGATTTAACCTCGACGGCTTGCTTCTCTCCAGCTCCCGCCGAAGATCCAACTGATGCAACTGTTCATTATTCATATTCAAAAGCTGGTTCTCCCTGAACTTCAACCAGAATCTTTTACCGGGCTTTACAGTTCTTTCCCAAAATCTTGGCGCGACTTCTTTAGCGTTGCTGCTGTCTCTGAGAACATATTTACCACTTCCGAGGGCAAGTTGGGCCTCTTTGGTCAGATCTGCACGCCAGCCTTGAACCGCAGCGCCAGTGTCTGAGTAGAGATCAAGCAATGCAAGTAGCATGCCCTAAGAGGATGTTAGAGCGCCCAAAGCAAAATATGCGAGAACTTACTTCCCAAGTCTTCACTTGGTCAAAATCCAGGTCGTGGTATTTACTAAATGAGTCTCCGACGGATACTATCTGTCGTCTCGGGACAGTCATCTGTTGACAAGGTCCCGGAATAGCCACCGAAGAGTTAGCCGTCAGTTGCAAAGCCCCAGTAATAGGTACTGAAGGAGCAGCAGTTGATGTAGCTTCGAAATAGGAGGGTACGTCCTCTTCCGTCATAGTCTCCAAAATCCTCTCAGCATACCGATTGGTTTTCCTCGATGTCACGCGTATATCTTCGTAAAGATTGAGAGCCAAGGTTCCATCAGAGTCCAGATGCTCTTCAATAATGGCGTCTACGGATTGCAATTCTGCCTCCGTGATTACATCAGAATCATCATTGGCTGGCCGTGGGGATGCCCCAAGGCCACCAAAAGCGTCTCGGTTCAATGCAGGTAAGTCTTGGGAAGAAGGTCCAGGAATAACGCCAGCGTCCGCTCCTCCCTCCAAATTTCCAGGACTCATGAGCAATAGCGGCGCTTTAGCACCCAGTTGGGAGTACAGGCGGATCGTATCACCTTGAAATCTATCCATCGCGCCGCGGCCTGCCATCAAAGTATTCTCGAGCGCCATCTGATGCATACTAGAAGTTGTTAGCTGGGGAAAATGCACTACAAAGGTTGAAACCCCACAGATCTTTCACCGCATCATAAGTCATGGCCGCCAGCAAAGCATCCAAATTCTGCTGTTGTCCTTTCACTGCCTCCCGGTAGAATAATAATTTCGGTTTCTCCAAAAAATAGCCAGATATCCAGATACCGGCCTGATTTGCTTTTTTAGGAATGCTCTGTTGACTGAGTAAAGACCCCAAAGTCTCTTGGGTGCACTTCAACGGAGTCAGAATTTGATCACAGATATCCGAAAGATCCATGAACAAACTGAGCTCTTCAATAGCGCCGCCCTTAGGCCGCAGCATTTTCTCTCTAGTCAAAGACAAAACTTTCGAGAGCGAAGATATCTCAGTTGCAAACACCCGTATATCATTTCCCGTGGCGCCGATCGCATCTGCAATCTTGTAAAAACCTTGTGCGACATCCATCCCTTTGACCACCACCCCCGTGGTAGTCTCAGCGATACTGAGCTTGTCTGTCATAGTGTCAAAGCGCTGAAATCGCAGAGCTAGTGCCCCGATTAGATTCGATGCTAATATGGAGGAATGTAGGCCAGGTTCAAAGATTCATGAATCGTAATCATGGTGCGAATGGTGGGATTGTGGCGCAGGTGAACGTCGTTGAGCTCAGCTTACTTCGACGTCATGTAGGCGCGGCGCTAAGGCTCCTAAACCCCTCCTCCTGGTTAGGTAACATGCCAAACTCGAAATCCAAAATAACGCATACGGACAGAGGTACAGTGGTTGCGGGGATCTAAACTTTCCAACCCTGCTTTATAATAATAACAACCAAAAGAAATCTGGAAAATAGAATAGTTATATTTGCCTACTCCTAGAGAGTACTCCTATGTCTTAACTAAGTTTTTCTGATATCTATAACAAGAGTTATAATATATTAAAATTAGGCAGCCCCTCTTGTTCGCGCTAATAATACTCAACCGCTATACCACCTCCACCCCACCGTAACGTGTTCCCTGCGACCCCACGCAAGAGCAAGCTCCGTTGCGCTGTACTCCGTACCTCCGTTTGCCTTGTTGGGGCAGACCTCCTACAATCCGGGGACGAGACGTGGCCCTAATCGGCGGCTCCCCCCTAGCTTCTACAACCTCCAAACTCCAACTAGGGGGCACATTTAATTAGTCCCGCGCATTTAATTAGTCGCACTTTTCGTATACAAAAACTGTCTATGCACGAGAGTTAGGCCTAAGGCATACTACCTTTCTCTAAGGCAGGTTTCCTATAGCTTCTTTTTGTTACTGCAACTAATTAAATGCGTGCGACTAATTAAATGCGCCCCCTACCTGAGGGTTGAGGGTGAGGAAAGGTTAGAGGAGACCGCCGATTAGTAGTCGGGCGTATTAAAAAGTATATTTCTTATAAAACCCTAATAAAATAGTATAGATACTATAATCTATTTCAGTAATAAAGTTTTCTTATATCCTATACTCTATAGAATAATTCTATCTTATTTTATAAATCCTTTTATATATAGTTCAAAATGCTAATAATAGAAATAAAAGTTCGGATTTCCTCAAGGAGACTTTTTAATATGCCTGACTTGTAAAGCCGTGCCTCACTCCAAATATTAGAAGTGTGAGTATGCTCTAAATAAGAGTAGAAGAAAGCTACGAGCGAAGTTGCTAGCGTACTTAGAGGAAGAAGTATCTTATAAAGAGAGGAAGTAGATAGTATACTATAGAGCCTTAGTAGATAACCTGCAACTTTCTATAAAATATATTTCATAAGGCTTATATAAATTCCCACTATTAGAAACACTCTTTTTCTAGTAGGAAGTAGATAGTTTTAGTAGTTTAATTACTAAATAAGATATAAATAATCTGTTAAGAGGCTTTTTTAGCTAATAGAAACACGCTATTACTCTGGTTATATCTTAGTTTTAAGTGAAAAGTTATAGTTTATCTGCTAAGCGCTTGTATAGTAAGAACGGAAGTATACTATAGTGGAAGAGAAAGCACAATCACGGTTGCACCTATAAGAGAGAGATAACTAAGATCACATTTACTCTATAGAAACTCTTCTACTATTACCTTATTTATAAGCAAACTAGATTTGTTCCCTTCCTCCACTACTCTTTTTTTTCACTAACTAGATCCTTCCTCTTACTTAGTATTCTTTTTTGTCTTTTTTGTCCTTATACTTATACCTTAGCAAAATACCAAATCTGCTATAATCCGTACGTGTAAGTTAGAAAGTATATACCTAGTTTACTAGCGCTAGCAAAGGTATATATACGAAGTACAAATCAATAGAATTAGAAGGGGGAGCTCGCGTATAGCTGAAGCGGAGTAAGTAACTTCTTAGTAGAGCCCAACTATAGACACCTAAAAATTTTCACTTCCCTTGGTACTATGTCTCTTCCCTCTAATTTCCTTTGAATCATCACCTAATCATATATACTAATGTTCAACATTTGATAGGCTAGGAGGGGCGCGTCTATCGCAGGGGGTTTCCTATTCCGGGGGAGGACACTAGGACACTATCGCAACTTACGAAGTTTACGAAGTATATGGTAATCCGGGGACGGGGAAGGTGGAAGGTGGAAGTAGAAGGTACTCCGTAAGTGAGAAGGAAGTATTAGCCTTTTGATCCCACGTCCTAAGTAATGTCATGTTATATGCGTCTACTTGGCATCTACGAGAACTTCTTCTCGCATATTCAGCAAATCCTTGGCAACTCCAATTCGCAAGATGATTGGTCCCAAGCTCTCCTCCACCTCCCCACCATAATCGTGGGCTCCCTCGCCCTATATTCTAGTCCCACCCTGAAGGTCTCCATCATCATCGAACTGGTCTCTTTTCTCGTTGGACATATAGGACATACGGTCGAGATGACAACACCAACAACGGTAAACCGGAACACCTTTCACCAACCCCAACCAACACGGTCATCCAAATCAAGCAGCGCTATGACAGATGTGCTCAGCTCGACGCAGAACGCCGTCAGGGAGAGAGAACAGGAATTGATGGAAGCGATGGGTCGTGTTAGACAAAGTTTTATACTATCGAGACCAGGTTCAAGCGCTCGTGGAGAATCATTGTATTTTTACACAAGGAGACGTAATCAAGAATACATATAGATTTTTTCAGTTCTTAAAACACATAAGTTGCAAGTATTCTGGCTAGCTTTGGTAGCGATACAATTATGATTTATAATTTAGTCTGTCTCAAACTTCGATATAAGTAATAAAAGCAGCCTGACAACTTTAGATTATACAATATACTACTCATCCTTATATACTTTTTGATCGTATAATTGAAATTTTCATGCCGTAGAAGTGATACAGTCGGGGTTGTTCATAAAAATCGATTTCAGTAACCATGCAGCTTAATGGTATTCCCCACAGGTCCGTAGGCAATTCATCTCGTTCCGCTATTATCCCTGAAGTTTCCGGGGTTTATATAATGTCCGTGGTGTGGGGTGACATAAGTGATGCCTTGCCCCTAGGGAACCAGGTTTAGCAATACCTCGAACAAAGACCGCAATTAGAATTGGGGAGTATTATGTATCCAAGTATCATACCTTTGATTTAAGAGCGAAACTAGCGACCTTAGTTCGTAATGTTAATTCTACCACTTGTTGCTTACTCTCGCGGCTCTTGACCTATGGTTGCTTGCTCTATTAGAAAAACTGTAGACTTTCTCAAAATCAGCACACATATCTTGAAAGAATCAAAATCAACCATAAGGATTTATGTTTATGAAGTCATGTGTTCCTGTGCTTAGTCTTTTCTCGTCCTAATAAATCTAACATTATCCTCCCTTTCATCGCTTTACTCAAACCCCGCCCCGGGCGACGGGTGTGATGTTCGCTTAGCATGTAAAGGGGCGCTCTCCCCCCTGAAACCTTCAATATGTATTGCACGTAGCACTGTCAACTTATTAATCTAAATACCCAGGATCTTAGTAATACATAATTCACTTATTGTGTTATCTCAAAAGCTCATGGGTTATTCAAAACTTTTAAGTCTTCCCTCTGGGATTTGGCGTCAGAGGGCAGCTTGCTTACGATTCAGCTCTAGTAATATTGCAATTTTGAAAATGAAAGAGCTTATATGACGAAAACAGACAATTTTGAGCATCCTACTATGGATTCGATGAAAAACGGATAACGACCGTTATTTACATTATGAGTAGCTAAATTCCCCACATCAAGTGCTCGATCTTTAGACATTTCAAGACGGGATGGGAAAAGGGCGCTATTTAGAACAATGACTCGAGTTCACCCTGAGCTAGTTCCTTCTAAGTGCAGCAAGTTGTTGCCAGAAATATTTTTATCCAAAAAAAGCAAAATCACCTCGCATCTCCGCATCTCACCACAACTAACCTGAAAAGCATCACGCGAATCAACCACCACCGAATATTAAAATTGAAAATACGACCTAGCACTTTTTGAAGACGCTGTGCCTAAAAATTACCAGCGCGATCTCATTCTGCTTGTAAAATTACATATGCATCTCCTCACGAACCCAAGCTTCAAATCTCTATAGTCAGACCAACTCCTATAGTTGAACGCTCCACTTCAAAACTTCATCGATACCAATCTAACCCATAAATGGCAAATTGCCTTCAGATCTACTACCCACCAGGGCTCCATCTTCACAACCAACCACCGCGCAATCTCAGCCCTCATCATTTCAAACCAAACAAACAACTCTCTCCCGCATGAATCCGGTGTTCTACTCAACACCCTACACCTCTTCCCCTTCCCCCATCCGCCCCTACAAACAAATACATCTTGCCGTGAACCAAATCAACGCCTACAGTACCGCCGCCATATTAATACCCGCTCATATACCAGGCGCTTGATTTAGACAACATCAAAGGCGAAGCAAACCCCGTACTCCAAAGATAACTGAAGCCTACAAACAAACGAACATCTAAGGAGGCGAAGTAAACGATCCGATCATCCGAGCCTACCAAAAACCTTCCCTTTATAGTTCGTCTGGACGCCACGCCGTTGGTCTAGGATCACTCATAACGAAGAGATCGAAACTTCTGTGTACTGAGATAGTTGGTTACTCGTCAGTATGTCTGATTGGGAGAGGGTAACTAGCTTCCCGTTCCTGCTTCTTGCCTAAACGCAGCGTATGAGTAGTCATTGTGTTTATTACTAACACTATAGACGGGAGTCTTCCATTAGTTTCTACTTCCGGTCCTTTCATCTCTGCGATTCGACTGTCTGTCCACAATTGTGGCTTGAACATCCCCTCCCACCGCAAGATCAAATGAGTTATATGGATGGAGGAGAAACAATGATTCAGACGTCAGTAAAACTGGTAAGGCTAGTAACGAAATTGTTTCTTATTAGGTAAGTTTACAACTGGCTTGTCTTTACCTGGAAATCTGATAATAGGTCCAAATCCGGGATTTCTGTGCATTGGTGCGCTGCACACAATGAAATCACCGGGTCCCAGCGTTGGGGTTCTACAACTTTGCTCCAGAGGGTAAGTACGTCGCAACTCGGGGCAATTCCTTCTGCCGATGCGGGTTTATCGATAACATCATTGGACAATGACCCTTATTGAAAGTCAGTTATGTGATCTTTATCTTAATTTTACTAGATTTGAGAATTTGAGATGCAGAGATGAAAAGTAATTAGGAAGTTGTAAGCTTACCAAAACGTGGGGTGCAATTCAAGACATGGGGATATCTTCATCTGCCTCGGCCTGCTGCCTCGAATCCGCGCCCGGGAATTTGAAGACTTTGTAATGCAGCCTATCTTTCCCTAGAACAGCTATCCTTCTCGAGTCCTTATCGCTCTTGCTGCTTTGCCTTCTAATTTCCAATCGCTCAGGAACGAAAGCGCCCGTACCCGGCATTTCGTATTTCGAGAATCGGCTAACAACATCATCGTTGCTGCAGATCGCTGGGCGTGGCGGAGAATGTTTTGAATACGGTGTATAGTTGCTGATAGCATCAGAGGGGATGCTCAGTAGATGTGTTTTGGCTGTGATATATTAAGCAAGAAACCCGGTACATTAGCAAGTTCGACTTACCACTCGTCGTCTCCCATAGCACTAACAAAGAATCACTGTCAAAAATCTTGATATCCTTAATTCGACCATCGCCAAGTTGAAGGACTGCTGTCTCTATACCGTGAACAGTGCTGATACCGCTTGCAACAATAAATGTTACCCTGCTCATTTGAACTGCAAGGGAATTTAGCAAGAGTAAGAAGTGGCCATGATTTGACTTACTGGAGCTTGGGGAATCCTTTGGAATGAATACGACGTGACTTTGAAACGTTGACTTTGTCTTGCTCATACCCACATCCTTCGGTCCATCGTTCTCAGCCACCCCAACTTCTTGTGGGTATCCGAGTAGCACATTTCGTTTCTCAGCTTCTGCAATTTGCCCGAAGATCGTCTTTGCTTGCATAGATAAGTACTTGCATAGAAGCTCAACTCGAGGAAGGGGTTTCATGTAAGAGAGTCCTTTCTCCTGCTTCTGAAGTTGCTTATCCAGTAGGTCAAACATTGGAAGGCCCTGCTCCGCTTGGTTCCAGCCATGATTGTAGTCCTCCGACGTGCAGTCTCCGAGGTAGACCTCTAATGGGCTGGCAGTCATGCAATTCTGGAGGTATAGCAGAACTTTGCTGTGGTCTATTGTTGCTTCTTTCTCAAGCTCGTCATCTTTTGGTGTGGTAGAGGCGTCCGAAGCAAGTCTATCAATCTCGAATCGCAGCCAGGATGAAAATGCACTGAAGAGGTCCAGTTCGTCGACGACTTGGATCAGTATTTTAGATCCGATTAGATGAAGACATGCGACTGTATCCATGATGAGACTTATCTGTTGACTCGAGAAACCAACAGTATCATTGGGGCCTTGGAATTTGGCAATGCCGGAGAACCGACTTAGAATGACCGAGCATCGTTCCAGAGCAGGCAGCATATTCTCATGAACGAGCCGCTTCAGATTTTCCAATCCAGTCACAACTGCCTTGTCCCAACGTTTAAGACCCTGTAAAAGTTAGTCACGCATTTATTGTATAACGCCAAGGCTCCTACCCTCTCCGCCAATTCATCTACCAGCCACTCCTTCACGGCTGGAAATGTATGGCCGGTGGCAACGGAATGATACAATGACTGGACAATATTGCGATCGCCATTATTGAACTCACCAAGCGTCTCATTGATATTTCGAAGAAATCGGCCGGGTAATTCTTGCGTTGACTTCCACTCGCTGACCATCAACGTCTGAACTTGATGGATATACCTCAACAGATTTTGAAGATTCGTAGATCTAGAAGCTAGCAGCGAGAGATAGTCGCTTGATGCTGATATGAATCGGAGGTCCATGGGGACAAAATAGAGACTGTCAGAGCCCGGTGACTTCATCAACAGAGTATGAGTAGAGCATTGCTCATGTGACGAATGAAGGACGAGATGAGAAGGGCCTGCACCCTCAATTGATGGAGAAGAGAAGGATCCAACAACAAAAGAGTCGTAGATACTCAAATGCACCTGTCCCTCTTTCGTGCCCACAATCATAACATCAACCGCATTATTGTCCTTCGGATCAAACGGTCGGAACAGGGCATCCAGCGAACTTCTCGAACAGAACACATCCTCCCTGCCACACTATCAGCATTTGCTGAACCTCACCGCACCAGTGAACTGGAAATGGAACTCACGATCCTCCCCCCGCAGCCAAAACACTCAACTTCGGCAAACTCCTCTCAATATCAATCAAAGCTAAATCTCTTGGCAAATCCAGCGGTACTTTATTCCCAGCCAGAACCTCCTCATCACCAAGCAATTCTTCCCACGTCGCATCTCCCTTGCGCTCGCTCTTCGAAGACTTGCCAGTTAGGTTCGATCCCCAGCCCATGCACGTGACCCCGTTGACATTGTCGCCGGTGGAGAATTGGTGCACGATTTTGCTGCTTTCAGCGCCTATGAGACGAACGGAGCCGTCAGACCAGGAGATGGCTAGGAGTTTGCCTTTTATCATGTGGTATTTGTTCAGTGGAAGTTTCTCGAGAGGAAGTTGGAGGTGGTGATATGAGGGACAGACCGTTTGGCTTCCATCTTATGCTCTCAACTTTCAGCTGATTCGCTTTCTGGGCTGCACCGTATACGCGTTGCCCATTCATACGGTATATAAGGACTTGCTGATCGGTGGTGGTGAGGGCAATTAGGTCCATGGAGGGGCAGTAGGCGACGAGGGTAGGGTCGGCGGGGTGCTGCAGGCTTTTCTCGCTCAGGGTTTCGAGGGGTATGGGTTTTGCCATGTTGAGGCTTGCACTCGAGTTTATGACTACATTAAATCAAGAGAAGTTGATATTGCCCGTGGTGTCAGAGACCCTGGGATATTCCAAAGTTCAAAGGAGGTAGGTAGGAAAAGAAGGTACGGAGCACGCGTTGTCGCGTCGATGGTTCTGTCCAATGATTAAGCGAGATAAAAAATTAGATGTCCTTTTAAATACGATTTGGAACAATCTAGGATCGCACTACGAGTAGCATTTGGAGTGATTCATTTAGCCATATATTGGATATCAAAGTCTTGAATTCTTCTATTGCTAGTCATCATCATTTATGGCTATGTCTGGCCCGGTCCCACTCCACGCGCTTCCCCAAATCCCACATAACTTTTGCCCCTTTTACGCCCTTCTACTCAATAACATAGGAGTCAGCAACAGACTTAATGTCTTTCGAGAAAGTCACGGATTCATCCATTTCGAGAAGTGTAACGTCGGTAACCTAGAAAGAGATGTTAGTCTAGGTTTAGAATAGGCAAGTCTGATCAGGGAGTGTCTTACATCAACATCAATAAATGGCTTGGTCTTTCCAAATTTGACCTGCATGGGGAAGAATTCATTCTCGTCACCAGCTTGAGCCTCAAATTCAAACGATCCAGTGGCGTTGTCGTCATCAACCAAGCCAATGGTCCATTCCAAGCTATCTCCAGATACCTCATATGTGGCATCAAAGCTTGACACTGATGGCTCACTTGTTGCATAGGGAATTATGACGGTCACATCTTTCAGGGGATCCCCTCCAGTGAGCTCGTACTCCACTGTAATGTTATAGGTGTCATCTGAGCCCTTGTTAACCCACACCGTGAATGTGATTGGGACGGCACTGGTGTCATCCGACCTAGGCGTGGCTCGCCATCTAAGAACACCGACCGAGTTGTTGACGGGGAAGCCCTTGGATATATTGCTCATTTGAACGGCCTTAGAGCTGTTGAAGACGCCCTTGTCAACGTTGGGATGTGTTCGGAATTGAACACCATGGCTAGCATTTGCAACCAGATCTAATTTGACCTTAGTCAATGTCGGATCCGAAATCTTTAGCTGCAGATCCCCCTTGATCTCCAACGAGTTTAGCGATCCTTCCCGGGAAAGCTTTGCGTTTATTGTTTCTGCAATGGTAACGTGGATGGCATCGCGATCAAGAGATGTAGAGGCTCGAGGGGCTTGTTCGACGGGTGCGTGTGTAGGGTTGTTCGGCACAAGGGGAGCCGAGGCTGGTTCTTCTTCACCAGGACCAAGATCCCCACGAACACGCTCGAACATATCTGTGGTCTTTGATTTCTTGCCCAATTGCATCCCCTTGCCTTTGGGAGCGCTGGTCCTAAGATAGTGTTAACATAGCGGACTAGAAGTTTAGTGATGTAACATACTTGTAGGACTTGTTCTTCTCGGCCTCATACGAATCGTAGGTATCCGTAACCGTAGAGCGAGCGGGCGGTGTATATGTGGGGTAGACGGGTGTGCGGGGAACATTGTTTCTGCCGCTCCTTGAGACCTCCTTCCTTTGCATTTCCAGTTGCTTCGCTTTCCGTTTCCGCTCCTCGGTGGCCTCTAATTCCTTATTCTGGAATGAAATCAGCATATACTTCTCCGCGGGTTATTATTTTCAGAAATCCTTACTCTGGAAATAATCTCTTGTATTCTCTCTTCGTGACTCTCCATTTCCAAGAATGTCTTGATTTGGCTGATTGTGAGGTTCTCCCGGTAGCCAAGCGTAACCAGCTCATCGAAAGCACTAAGAAGTTCGTATGCATTCTTCAGAATTTCTCTTTCATCCAGGGTCTTGCATGTGCTTGTAACGACTTGTGCGAAAAGATGGAGGGAGTCGATGTCTTGGAGGATGTTGGATTGGCGATTCGTAATGAGAACCATGTAGAGTTCGTCAAGCGGTTGGTACACAAAACGGACATTATCTTGTTCAACGGTTGTATGCTGAGTACTAGAATCCGCCAGCTTGGGGAAAGAGGCAAGGAGGGCTTCAATTCTTGACCGCTGCATCTCACGAAACTGTCTGGAGAGGACAGCTTTTCCACCCCTGGTGCAGATTGAAGCCGCGAGGACAACCTAGAGATTACTGTCAGAGGGGTTTGTGTAGGCATAGACCTGGGGGATATGCGCACCATGGTTGCGAGGCTGGAATTTGGGATTTGGGGAAATGGTAGAGAATTGCAGCTTGGCTTGGGATATCCAGACCGTGTTCCTAGATGCTGTCCAAGCCAAGTCGCAGTGGTGGTGGAATTTAAGGTTTAATCATGTGATATAATGAGCTAACCGGATGTGGACTGAACCAGGCAGTGGATTAGCATTCTTGAGCTTTGATTTATTCTCCAACTCCGAGATTTGACCACCTTGACGAGAGGGACTGCGAGAGCCCACTCACAGCATACTTGAGACATCGGAACCTCCTGCAAAGACACGTATTTGCCAATTTTCATGAACTCCTAGAACCTTCTTTCTCTTCTAAACCAAAAGCCAACGCGTTGACGCCTTTGTCTCGCGTTCCTGCGCCCTCCGAAACCCCTTGATACAGAGCACATTAACCTCAACACGACCTGAAAAGAGGCAGACGCCTGAGCATATTTCCATCTTTGAGGATTATGCTGCACATTTTCCCCGAAAGTTGCAACATAAACTCAACTGATAATTCCGAATAGCGAGCGCGTTCTGCTCGACTTAGCGACACCCATATGCTTGCCACTCGATTTGGTGCCATCACTTTTCCACCCACCATGTCGAACGATAACGATAGCATGGAAATCTCCCCGGAGAACGGCCATGATGGTGGTGATGAAGATATTGATATCGACATCGAATTTACAACCGCAGCAGCAGATGAAGAAGACTATGCCATCGAGGATGCTGCCTCCAACTCCGGCTTTGATGGCCTTCAACCTCAGCCTTCTCCAACCGTAGGCAACGACGATCTCATGATAGATGAAGATCCAAATTCATTTACCATGGGTGACGGAGACGAGGACGGAGCCGAAGACGTCGTCTTGAATGACGACGATCACAGGATGGAGCCGGAGGCGACTGCCGCTACAATTTCCTTTGCTATGGGTGACTCACCTCACTCAACGGTGGATGAACATGCAGACCCATTGCCAGATCTAGAAGCCGAAGGAGAAATTATGTGGGAGGAACAAGTGCTCCCAAAGCCTACACTCGGTGATAGCGACGTGTTGCTGGACGATTCCGAGCAGACTTTCAATCAAGAAGAGGTTGAAATTGCCGAGCACGTAGATGAGAATGATCCCAAAGAAAATGAGGAGTCCTCGAAGCTCCCCTCCGAGCATGGCTCTTATACTACTACCCCGAAAAATAAAACAACTCCCAGTGGCACCCCCGATGAACCAAGGAGCCCAGCAACATCAATTCCTGAACCTGGACCCGTCTCCCCGAAACATAAAGCCAACTACCCGACCCCTAAATCAGGATTTCAGGCTGTTTCTGGAGGCACTGATGAATTTACCAAACCTGCCTTTGAAAATGGACTAGAAAACTCCTCAGCCCCAGAGATTATTGTCGTTTACCAGTCGCGTGAATATACACTATTCGCGAAGTCAGAATCCGATGACCCAGATTCTTTTTTCCTTTCCGATATTTCTATACTTGCAAAGCCTCTCAGCAATTTTTTCACAGATATCCGAGATGTCATTCAGGACGACCTTAGAGATAAAGATGAGTTGTGCATTTCTGTAGAGGATTTGGCACTTGAAATAGAAGAGGTGCGTTACTTCAAACCGGCGATAATGCAATCTCTACTAACAATACTTTATCAGAATTCCGCTTTTGACCAAAAAGCTAGTCTCGGACAAATAATTGGTCTGTATGAGACGTTACTGCGGAATGATGGTGTGGAGTCACACCGACCGCTATGTATAGCTCTTGGCACGAGATTGAATTTCTCGAAGAGACTTGCAAACCTGACAACCGCCGCCGCTGAAGGCAAGGGTCTTTCCGATTTAAGCTGGGATGATGAGAGTGGAGTTGACGATTCGGGAGTCGATGACTGGGGAGTTGTGGATGAGAGTATAGAAAGCAGGGAACCAAACCTGGATGTTCAGGAAAATGGTGACGTACCGCAAATTACGCCGGTTGATACAGCTGAAGGATTTGTGGTTGAAAGCAATCATGCCAGTCCATCTCCTCCCGCCTCAGTACCTGACAAGCAGGGAGAGCAAGAGGCTGCCGAAAATACCGAGGGATCTAAACACGTGGATGCCAACCCTTCCCCTACTCATGTCGATTTCCAGAACAAAACCGCCACAGACTTGAAACCATCAACGCTGCTCCCGTCAACGGAGAAAGCTACAAGCGAATATGTGGAGGATGAAGACGATTTGATCGATTACTCGGAGGGCGAGGACGACCTAGCGAATCTTAGCCCTGGGACGTCCAAACCCCAAACTGATAATAATAGGCCTCAAGATGGTATTTTTGACGATTCCTTTTCACCATGTATCTTGCCTCAAACTTGTTTCTGCAATGCATGCAACGAACTTCTACATGCAGAATACGACAGAATCAATGAGCAACTTCGTCGACGCTCGCTAACTCGTGCAGCTGAAGAAATCGAGCATTCTTTGCACCATGTGAACGGCGAACACGAGCAACACTCTCGAGCGGACGAAGAAGTCGGGGATGAGTATGAAGAGTATGTCGAAGGGGAACTCGAACATGGTGTGCAAGGGGAACCAGAGAACCTAACAGCAGAAGATATCCTTGGTACAGCCGAGCTTGAGGATTATAACGAACACCCACTAGTGCACGACGACCAAAACCAGGACCTAATTGGCGTTCCCGGACATGATCCGAGCGTAGTATTTGATGACGAAAATGAGCTCCAATACCTTGGTGATGATGCCGAGTTGGGACAAGAAGAACCACAATCTGAATTGCACAACAACCTTGGAGGAACTAGCATCCCAGCTAGAGAACTTGACGCTGCCGACACAGCAGAATCTAGTGCCACTGTGAGTGCCGATGACCAACACGCAGAGGAGGACCTGGGCGAATATGATCTGGGTGATTTCGAAGATACAGGCGACAGTCACACATTAGACAACGCCGCGAGTAGCGGAGCAATTGAGATTCAAGAGGATGAGATCAATTATGAAGATGATGAAGATGAGAAGGAACAGGTTCCCAATGGCAGTTCAGCTCCTTCACCCGCATCAAACGATGCTTCAGGTTCAAATGGGAAGAGACCTAGAGCTGATGCAGAGACTGATGATACCTCGCGGAGTAAAGGTATGCATCATCTAGTCATGTTGAGAAGTCGCAGTGCCTAATGCATCGTTAGAAGCCAAACGACGTCGATCGTAACCTCGATGAAGGCCACCTGAGTTCGTTTGCTTCGAATCTCCATCATCTTCTATTCGTGTCTCCACATAAGACTCTAATCATATTCGCCCTGGCCCTGCGAGCATCCGATCAACACATTCTTTCATTCCATGTCCTCAAGGCTATGCATCGAAGATCTTTCCGACTGGATACGACTTGGCTTTCTACGATGCCTGGAAAATCTAGGAATACTACTAACAGGACGCTGGAACCCATACGGTAAGTCAGTAGGTATAAGCACGTCGACCCCCTTTTTAATTTCCTTCCCCCCAAAAATCCCCTTGATACCCTCGTGATACAGACGAACTTCACACCCACAAAACAATTCTAGCTTTAGCATTCCACGGCGTCGGTCTCCTTTGTTTCCGCATCTGGTCGGCAGGAAAAATGTGAGGGGCGTATTTGCTGGAGGGATGCAATTCTGGTACAAAAGTTTGGAGGAATACCCGTTGCGACATGGGAAGCACCTCTTTGTTCTTATTGTGCGCAGAAAGAAGCCTTGCAGACGATGGTGGATTTTGTTTTGAAGCTTCTCAATATTTGTAGGATTACTGATGAGCCACTGGAGGAGCACGCACGCTCGGAATTAATTGCACACACCTGAAAGAAAGAAGCCCACCTAAATGAATTGTGTGTTAGTGGTGAGATGCAAAATTAATAACATAATTCCTACCTGCTACAAGCTGGTGGTTGTTCTGGGCCTACAAAACAATACTACTCACTCCACTTCGCGTTACGAGTCTCGAGAGAAAGACGAAGAAAATTACCCCTTACAGGCTCATAGGCCCCACAATCCACGCGGCCTACCTATGAAAAGGAGAGTGAGGGAGGTAGATTTTTTTAGAGTTGGCGCGAAAAAGGAGGCGGAGGGCAAAAGAATCACCCAAAAATAGGCGCTTTGAGTAAGGTACGAGTGCCGCAAGTGAACTTAGTGAAGTAGTAAGGCAGGGGCAGGGCAGGGCAGGGCAAGACAGGGCAAGAAAGGGCCAGGGCATGTGCGATCTTAGTTAGACACCGACCACCATCCACCACCAACTACCTGAACAAGCCGAGAGACACGACACGACACGACACGACACGACAACCCTACCAACCCTACCAACCCTAACCAGCCCTTCCGTTTCACCTCACCTCTCGCCGTCTTGGCTAATCTTTCTTCCAAGAGCCGCACGCACGACCGGACCTGTGGCCTCTACTCAAACAACGAATTGAACAGTACTGGAGACGACATTCGCTTTAATACCTTCTCATCCGCACAATACAAGACAAGTACTCGTACCTCGGCGCATTTTACAGTGGAGTCAGTGATCAAGGGATATCATCGTAGGACCTATTATATTACAACAGCGGATCTGGATCTGGATCTGAGGCAGGGAAAGGGAAGGGAAAGGCTTTGAAACAAAAAGGAAAGCCGGCCGGCGTGCACGAATTGATTTTTGCGATTACGAACGACGACCAATTTTTTGTCACGATACCAGCGGCTCGAGAGCAACAGTCGTTTCCGAAGACGCAGACGCGGACGGAAGGAAAAGCAGAGCGAGGGCTCGGATTTCATATACACGTTGGGGAGATAGGAAGAGCACGCCTGCTCGAGGCACGATACCATGTTAGAAGACAAGTATGTGGTCCGATGTTTGATGCGCGGGAAATGGGTTGAATTGGTGCTGATGAACGCTTGGCAGATACATAGGATTGGCATTGGCCATCACGAGTACGATTGCGATAGGTATGTTCACCTCATCATCGCGGCATCTAGGGCAAGAGACTGATATGTTACAGGAACGAGTTTTGTTATTACGAAGAAGGTACGCACGCCATCTACGAGTACAAAGGTTGGTATAGGGCCACGCTGATGAAAATAGGGTCTCATACAAGCAGAAGAGCGCCATGGCTATGAAGGAGACGGCTTCACATACCTCAAAAGCCCCATATGGTGGGCTGGTATAATAGCTCGTATGTCTCCCCCTCCTTTGCTTCACTCGTTTCCATACCCCCCAACTCACAACCCTCAAAGTAATCATCGGCGAAATCGCAAACTTCGCAGCCTATGCCTTCGCGCCGGCAATCCTCGTAACACCACTTGGCGCACTCAGTGTGCTAATTGGAGCAGTCCTCGGCTCGTATTTTTTGCACGAGGAGCTGGGGATACTGGGGAAGCTGGGATGCGCGATTTGTTTGATTGGGAGTGTAATTATTGTGTTGCATGCGCCGCCGGATCAACCGATTGAGACTATTGATGAGATTTTGCATTATGCGATTCAGCCTGGTATTTCCCCTTCTCTCTTCTTCCAGCGTTGGATTTTCTAAGAATGCCTGCTAATGCGTAATGTCCGCAAAAGGATTCCTCCTCTTTTGTCTAGCAGTAGCAATATTCGCCGTGGTAATGATATACCGCGTCGCGCCCAAATATGGAAAACAAAACCCGCTGATCTACCTCTCGATATGCTCGACTGTTGGCTCGGTTTCCGTCATGTCCGTCAAGGCGTTCGGGATAGCGGTGAAGTTGACATTGGCGGGGAAGAATCAATTTACGCATCCGAGTACTTATGTGTTTATCATCTTGACAACAGTGTGTATTTTGACACAGATGAATTATTTCAATAAGGCGTTGAGCCAATTTCCCACTTCGATGTAAGTCAATTATAACCTCCAGTTCCCCTAAATTCCAAAAGAGAACATTGCTAATGCGTTACGCACAGAGTAAACCCCCTCTACTACGTATGCTTCACAACAGCCACTCTCTGCGCCTCATTCATCCTCTACGGCGGCTTCAACACGTCCGATGCAGTCAACACCCTTTCCCTCCTCTCCGGCTTCCTCGTAATCTTCACCGGTGTCTACCTACTCAACCTCTCGCGCGGCGATCCCAACGGCTCCCGAATGATCCACGGCACGACGCACGACGGCATAGCGACCGACATCATCTCGGGCATCCAAACACGCCGAAGCATGCAAGCCCGCCGAAGTGCGGATCCCGCGTTCATGGGCGACCGCGAAGGCCTGATCCACGCATATGACGAGGAGAACGGACTCGGGCTGACGGATCTGGAGGGCAGTGAGGAGGAGGGGTCGGGCAGGGCGGGCTTGAATGGCAATGGCAATGGCAATGGGAAGCTATATGCGAACGGGAAGGGGAATAATGGGTCGAAGCATAGTTTTGGGAGCCATTCTTCCAGGAGGGGATCGCCTCTGCAGCGGTGACGTGACGGGACGTGATGTTGCGTGATGTTACGACGCTCTATACCACTACTTACTGCCTTTTACCTACTGTTTTCTCCTTTTCAAGAATCATGGAATGAGTGACTGAGGAAAAGGGTAAGGGTTTTGTATACCTATGGATGGAACATTGAATTTTCTGTTCCCTTTCCCTTTCCTTTTTCTTTTCTCCTTTGCTTCTTTGCATGAATAGAAATGTACTGCACTGCGTGCATACATACATACAGACCATGGAAGGGAATGAATGATATATCAATGAAATGAGGGTTGGGATTTTCCTTTTCCTTTTCCTTTTCCTTTTTGTTTCAGGTTCTTGACTTGGGTGGGCGGACGGGCGTTTTGGGGGAAAGGGAAGGGAGGGAAGGGAAAGAATGGGAAGAAAGGGGGAAGGAAGGAAGGAAGGGTGTGGTGAGGGGGAGGGGGGGGGGATTGTATATTGTATTATATGCTGTGATATGTGGGGGAGGGGAGAGGAGAAGGGAGGTGTGTGTATGTTAACTGGGATTCAGGATCTTGTTGTTGAATGACATGGAATTGAATGGATATTCTGATTGACGTTTGGTTTTCGGTGGGTGTGGTAAGTGAGGTGAGTTGGTGGATAGGTATTGTGATTGTGATTCTGATTATGATTTT
>QGMG01000686.1:0-20700 GCA_007825325.1 Lachnellula cervina | reverse complement strand
CCCTCGCAGCCCCCGCCGGCGGCGGCACAACCCCACCATTGGGCAACGGCGGCAGTATAGCACAGCTAACATAATCCCCAATCACAAACCTCGCATCCTGCAGTGTCTTGTCGGGTTCTCCTCCTAGAGGACCAGCCATAGGTCCACCAGCAACAATACCAGCCTCTTCCTCATCAAGCAGAATCCCCGGTCCGCCATCCCCAATCACTATACTGCCCAGCTCCTTCGTCATAAACCGAGCTACTCCTGTCCCCGATCCTGCATTGCGTGTATCGGGGTATATGAGGCGGAACGCGAGACGTGTGCCAATTGCTGGGTCAGGGAGTAGGGAGGGTAAGGCGGAGGTTAGGAGGTGGGAGAGTTCGCGGAGTGTGCATGTTTGCCATGTGTAGATTTGTAGATGTGGTGGAAGTTCAGACAAGGAGGAGAATTCGTCGATTCTGTGTGAATATCTCAGTATTTGGTGCATTTGGAGACGAGGCTGAAGACTATTTACCTATGGAAACCGCCACTTCTGTAGAAGAGCTTTAAGTAGAAGGGAGTGGTTTGCTGGCGATCGACTTTAGCCGGTGCTACGGCCATCGTGAAGGGTAGTACTGGATGTGTGAATTGTGAGGTTATAAGAGCATCTTTGAGTTGTGGAATGTTTGAGGGGTTCCGGCGCAAGGTGGTTCAGGGTTTGAGGCTGAAGCTTGTGAGTCGCGTCAGGATTTATTTTACATCGATGGTCAACCCGTTTCTTGCAACTACTCAACACAAGCATTCATTTGCCCCAAACGCGAACAATAATTGTGAGACTGAATTTGAAGTTGGATTGCTTTCAGTTGAAAATACACTAGCTCGAGGAGTGAATCTAGGTTGAATTGCACGGCGCGTGGAAACCATCTTACACCCAGAGGCACTCTAAATACATCCCACCACATCTCCACCCGAAAATATCCTCCGCATCAACCGCAACCATGGATTTCGCCTCCCTAATGTCAAAGGAGATATCCAAAGCTCGACCTTCCAAAGGCGACTCAAAGTCCTCCGCCGAGCCCCCCAAAAAGTACATGAAACGGGCCGACGTCGAAGCAGAACGGGAAGCGCAATACCATGCCGAGCAGCGCAAGCTCGAAGAAGAAAAGGCTAGCAAGCTTTCACAAAAGCGGAAACGAGAAGAGGATGAAGCGGACGCGAATAGAAAGCGAGAGGAGAAGCGCAGGAAGCTTGCACAGGAGAGTCGGCGGCGGAGAGAGGAGCAGGAGGCTGAGGAGGAGAGGGTGCGGAGAAAGAGGTTGGGATTGCCGGAGTTGGTGAAGGAGACGAGCGAGGAGGCCGAGGTGGATGATATTGCCGATGAGGAGCTTGTGGAGAAATTGCGGGCGATGGGACACCCGGCGAAACTGTTTGGGGAGAGTCATAAGCAGAGGCTGAGGAGGTTTAGGAAGTTGGGTGTGGTCATGACCGTGGGTCCTATTCCGACGAGCTTGGAGTTGGTGGAGGAGAAAGATATGAAAGTCGATACTGTGCCCAAGGACGAAGAGGGCAAGAAGTTCTTGTTTAGACAATTGGCTTCTTATTTTACTATGGTTATTAAGGAGTGGGAAGAGGCCTTGGACAAAGAGAAGAGGGATACGTTTGCGAGCAAGGCGGCCTATAATGCTATGGTGCAGAGTAAGGAGAATATGACACCTGTAAGTCTATCCGATGTCACCTACGAAGCCCCCTCTAACATGATTCAGCTCTTCCGCAAATTTGAAAAAGGGGATGTGGATCAAGGCGTTCTCGAGCCCGTAGTCGAAATCGTCAAAGCAGCCCAAGAACGCCGCTACGTCGATGCCAACGATGGCTATCTGAGACTGAGTATCGGCAAAGCAGCTTGGCCTATTGGAGTTACTATGGTTGGTATCCACGAACGTAGTGCTCGAGAGAAGCTGCATGAGAGTGATAAAGGCCACGTGATGGGCGACGAGGTTACTAGGAAGTTCTTGCAGAGTATTAAGAGGTGTTTGAGCTTTGCACAGGTTAGGTGGCCACCTGAGGACATTAGACAGCTGATGGGTTGATAAAAATTAAAGAAAAACTTGCTGCGGGCGCGGACTCATTGACGTTTCTTATTCATCATTGTTTCTCTCACTTGAAACGAGCACTTATACATATAAAAAGCGCCGGAACACTCTGTTGCAACGCAGCGATAAGTCAGCTGCTCTAGAACGCTATAAGAGCCGAGCGGCAATTGGTATAAAAGGCATATGCATCTCTTTTCTTTGCTTTGTCATTAGATAGCGCTTTGAATGGCTCTTCGGTCTCTGGATATTACTTTTCTTCTAGAGAGCAATGTGGTTGTCATTGACGACAAACCAGCACTTGACAGCAAAGTCAAGTCAGCAAAGTTAACATATCCCATCCCCGAGAAATTGTCAAGAGCATAAAAAGGTAACTCGTGATATCAGAACGTCCGTCCACATGAATCTGACCGCCCTGATATTCTGTATGAGTTTGTGGTTGTTAGGATCAAATGTTCGCCTTTTAACGAGCAGGTGCAATGAAAATGCAAGGTGATATTCTGCAAGAGAATAATAGCGCAGCAAAACTAAGTTCTTCTCCGCCTATGTACTCTTTTTCTTCCGCCATTAAGACAACTCTCATATCATTCTAATGACGTCGTCGTTAGTGAGAGAAAGCGGGGATGGACGTGCCAAAAGCTACACTTGTGGCTTGACGGCGGTAGGTATCTCTGCTCCGTTAAAATACATCGTCAGGATCCCAATGTCCGCGAAACAGAATCCGATACCCGCCTAGTCATTCAAGAGTGCCATACTATAGTGGAAGCTTAATTCATTTTCCTTACTAGTATCCTTATTCGTGATTCGTACGAGCTAGATGTCGTCGCTTCGAATCCCTACACGGCTTCACGCATCAGGAAATGAGAGCGATTAAACGAGTCCTGGTCCTGTTAACCTAGTTCCAAGGCTCGGGAGACTATTTCATCATCACTGATCAGAGTATTAGTGCATTTCTTCGGCGATTGGGCGAAGATGGCTAGCATAGTGGAAGATGCCCACAGCTACCAACTGTCCGGCCTGATCTGCCTATTAACACTAAACTTTTTTGTATAGAAGAACTAGGTATAACTTGCCACAGTTAGTAGCAGCCGAGGCAAAACTGCGCAAAGATGAGCAAAACTGCCTTGCATAGGGAAAGGTTTAGGTGCACCCCTAATTCCACTAAAGCAAACCATAGAGAAAAGCTAGCGCCGAGATATTCATCCACATGTCGCTGCGTCAGATTCTGCCGACTTTTGAACTTAAGGATAGTGGAATATACCCTTTGGCAGCTTTGCGAGCAAGAGCTCTGGATATCGATGATGAAGAACGACAGCGGGCCGAAGAGGATGCTATTGACACAGATAGCAATGCTAACGACGAAGACGATCGAGACTTCGAGTATGAAGACTTCGAGGGTGGAGCTGATACTCTTGGTGATGATAAGTTGGGAGAGTCGGAGGAACCTATCGCTGTTAGCGAGAACCTTAGATTAAGGAAACGATGGCTTGTCTCTGACTTTTCTCGAATTGGTTTGAACGAGGACAGACCAGGTCGACAACTCAGCGACATCGAGTGTGAAGTCATTGGTTTCGATACGTTGCGGGCGCGGCTACGCTCGATCTACGAAACCCGGAAAGTACCAAGCTGAAATATTACATATACATTAACTACTAAACGTTCGAAATACTTGACAGCAAACCAAGCCTCGACCGTAATGAAACTTGCGACGACATCGGCGTTTCTATAGCTTGACACTTAACATGTAGCTATGGGAATGAAGTAGCAAGACCTATCCATAATGTTATATCAGTACATGTAACCGGCAAAGTCACAACTCGCAAAGCGCCAAACTCCATAGGTTTTCCAGAACAGCATGTTTGAGTTGACAGTTAGAGTGTTTATAATAGAAACACGAAGATTCACTCGGCCCTCCTCTTTCCAGGGGTACATTTCACACCTTCGAAAGAGGTGTCTCGCTGGGCTATATATATAGCGAAACCAGCAACATTCAGTCAGCACACACTTACACAGATTGAGCAACGAATTGCAGTTCTGGTCTGTAGAATTAGAGGTCCGAGAGAGCAGGACATGAAAGTTTAGATGTCCCTGACACCAAACACTTTGGGGGAACCTTGCGGGTAAACAAGAAAACAAACGCAAATTCATCTGAACGCTCGATGGAATTGACGGCGAACTTGCGGTTGACAGCAAACATGTAATAATGCCTACGATATCAACAATTTCGTACAACTAACCTGATTTCTCGGTCCTGGACTAGAATTAGAACGCTGGAGAGGAGGGAAACTTCATTACGTGGCGAGCAACCTGAAAATCACATACTCCATGTCATTTTGTTCCCCCGCGTGTGGTTATTATGTCTTTGCCCCCCTTCGTATATCAACGGTAAGCATTAAATACCCTCTGCAAGTGGACATGTATGCTTGAGCAAGTGAAAGTTCGGAATGAACGAGACTGGAAGTGAATTCCCATCAGATTGCAAAATGCTTATTTATATCAAGCACTTCGAGCTATTCTATGTTGCTACACTTCCATTCAAGCCATATTTGACAATTGTATGTGAGTCCTGGAACTAAGGGATGTTGTTAGAGAGAGATTACAGTATTGTTTGAAGAATGAGTTTAGTAAATCAAAACTAGAATAAGATCAAGATGGACATTTACTTGAACACAGGCTTCATCCGAAGCATTGAAAGATGACAGCAGCAGTAGACTTGACAGCAACCAATGAAGAAAAATGCGATGATAAAGAAATACACAATACAAGTTCCTACGGAATGAGGACCAGTCTACTGGTACTCGAGAAGTTCTTAAAGCGCAGCAGCTTTTCTTTAATTGACTAGGTCCTGCCGCGTAGAACTGTGTGAACAGGTTGGTTCTTTTTGACTCCTTTAAAACAGCGAGCAAGATTGCATCTATATCTTATGGGCTGCCAACTATTCCGTACCTAGCGAGGTAGGTACTGTACAACACCAAATATCAACAAGTCACAAGTAAATCTCCTATCTCTCTGCATAGTATTTGCTACCCAAAATCCGAGAATTTCCTTCCCTGTTACCCAGGTATAAAAGAAACAGCCAGCATAGCAGAGGTATAGAGCCCAAGCCCCCATGCTAGCATCGAGCAGCCTGCTACAAGATGTCTTGAACTGGCTGTGAAGAGACGAAGCTAGCATAACACTTATGTATGTACAAGCTGCCACGAACTGCAGATGCGGAATTTTGTATAGTCCTTCGATGGAAGTATAATCTCAGCAAGCGATCAGGGTCAAAGTGTACGAATGAACGAAAACTTGACAGTAAACTATTACACGACAGCTACGAGCTCTCAAAACCCATCCATTCCCACAGCAGAGTCGAGGTCAAAGTCCACAACATTCTTATTGGCCCTGCACCGCTTCTCGATAAGAGCGTAAGTGTCACACCACCCTGGGTTTGTTCCTTCGACTGGTACCTATAATTGTACCTTGTCCCGAATGTTGCCACCAACGAAATATGGCTGCTGCAGTACCTTATAAAGACATTTAGCCCAAGAAGATGTTGCTCATTGCGAGGAATTCACCTGTTTTGCAATCGCATGTACTGTACTACTACTAGTCATCTTGCTAAGAAGCAATTCCTATGTATATTAATTCCTCGCTGCAAGGTCTAGAATTACAATTAGTATGTACATAAGACTCGAGGTGCAAAATACACGGACGAATAGCAAAGGTGTCCACCAAGGGTGATGAAGCACGTGATGTAGCCAAAACTGGATGATCCTGCGCATTCCTACAGCTTTGAGGCTCGGAAGATACTCCGTACTTCCATTTCCCCGAAGAATAAGCTGTTCACGCTTGTCATTCAGCTCGCCTGGGGAAGTGCCTGGGGCTGTGTTCGTAGCTTTAGAAAGAGGTAATAATAGCTGTTTGCCTAGGAAAAGAAGCAATATGAACTTGGAATCAATCCAAAAGCAAAAGAGATCTGCAATTACTATACAACTCGAGGATTGGCCATTCTAAAAACGCGTCAATCTTGATGTCGGATGCATAAGCTTCACACTCGTAAACTGTAAAAGACATCTGCTGGAATCAAACCGAGAGCAAGGCTGCGCCCTCCAAATTTCCAGGAAGTCCACCAGCCAAGAAGTCTTGGAGGCAAAAAGGGAAGGAGGAAGTTCTTGTCCGGCGGCAAAATGGGGTGGGATTTCTTGGGGCGGAGGCCAAGAGCCAAGGGCTGGGCATCAACAGGAACGCGCGCGCTCTCCAGAAACACCTCGTTTAAGAAACAGTGCCCCCTTTTAAACTCTGGGTAGAGAATCCGAGATGGAAAGCTGAGAGTCCGAAGCATTGTGCGGGATGAAGAAGCATCGTTCTTTTGAGATGTAAGAGTTAGCAATTGCAGTGAAGATGCTCGCAGAGAAAAGGGGTAGCTACTCATCTAGGCATTAATTATAAGTCAGACAATAAGTAGGTAACGACAATTGACTTGCAAATCTCGGAACTGGTGGAACATTGTGCAACTTATCTCCTGGCTATTTCAACAGCTCAGTTTCCCATCGTCATCACCGTCATGTACGGTCCGCACCTTCACACACGTGGACTGAAACAATATTTCGTATTTCTCAGGCTGAGGCCTCGAGGGAATTCAGCCAAGGACCTCCGTGAATCTTGGCCCTCGGGCTCGGGGCGCAAGAGTTTTCCGCATAAAATAAGCTCAAACAAGCGGGTCCCAATAATATGCCCAGGGTACGGAGTCGCACGGGATGTGTGCTTTGCCAAGACCTGCTAAATGCTATGCCAAGACTCATCTCTGCACATGATGCTAAAGACACAGCTCGGTGTGGGAGAATGGACAGGAAGCGAGCTGGACCGGCAGAATGAATGGCGAGATGGTAGCTAAATAATGCGTCTGGTTTGCTCGAGTTGCACCTTCCCTAACCCTAAATAGAATTGCCAAGACCTGCCAAGACCTGCCAAGCCGCTAGAGCGCAGAACGAGTGGAAACCAAAGATCGTTCCGCTCAGCGGCGAGTATAAACCCCAAGACTTTCCCCCAAATCCACTTGCACCCTTCTGGTCTTGTGTAAAGATTGATCTCACCTCGGCTTGTCTCGCTATTTTTTCTTCTATTTACGGTTGAGTCTCGTTCGCCGTTCAGCTGTCTTCGTAGAATCAGCACTTACACCACATATCAAATCAATCGCGACTCGAGTCTTGCATCGAGCTACGTAACCGACTCTTGTTGATTGGCCGCCTCAGCCAGTCCCCCCCCCAGTCTACCATCGACACGCCCACACCCCACCATGTCGGCCCCAGAGCAGGAAACGCCGGCAACGACTCAAGAAGAGGCTCCTCGACCAGTGGTCACAGCGGATGACAATCTATCGTGCCAATGGGATAAGTGCAGTGAAAGATGTATCTCTCCGGAGGCTCTATTTGTAAATTGCCAATTGCCAAACACCAACATTTGTCACCGTTTTCTAACTTGCCCTGCCCTGTATAGGACCACATCTGCGAGAAGCACGTTGGCCGAAAGAGCACGAATAATTTAAACCTCACATGCGGCTGGAATTCATGCCGTACCACTACTGTCAAGCGCGATCATATCACCTCCCATATCCGAGTCCACGTCCCTCTGAAGCCTCATAAATGTGATTTCTGTGGAAAGGCCTTCAAGCGTCCTCAGGACTTGAAGAAGCACGTAAAAGTACATATTCCCCCAAGGCATCACCCAGAAGTCCGTATACTGATTTTCATTATAGACGCATGCCGACGACTCGGTCCTCCTTCGATCTCCTGACCAGGGCGGTCAACGGTCCGGCTATGGTCAAGGCCAGGGTGGAAAAGGTATGTAGAACAACAGTACTGGTTGTACCCCATTCATGCGTCTGACAATGGAATAGTGGTCGCTAACCTGCAAAATCTTGCAGCTACTGCAACAGGCTACTACGATCATGGTGCCCAGATGCACCCCGGCCCGCCACATTATGGCCATCCTCAACAGGGCGGCCACAATGGATACTATGCTCCTCAGCAGCAGTCTTCCTACGGCCCCGTCTACTATCCAGTAAACCACGGTGGCGATCTCGGCCAATCCGCGGCCTTCGACAGCAGGAAACGTGGCTATGAAGCTCTGAATGACTTCTTCGGTGATGCCAAACGACGACAAATCGACCCGACTTCTTACCACCAAGTTGGCCAGAGATTAATGGCTTTGCAAGGGAACATGATGCACGGTGGAGCCATTTCAGAATACATTCCGGCTGGACCTCAACTAGTTTCAGTGGATGGTCACGGAGGACCCGGAGGCCCAATGCCTCAACACCAATACGCTCTTCCACCGATGCCCAATCTGAGAACCAAGAATGATCTGATGAACATCGACCAGTTTCTCGAGCAAATGCAATCGACTGTCTATGAGAGCTCCAATGCTGCCGCTGCAGCAGGCGTTCAACAGCCAGGTGCTCACTACACCCACCAGGCTGTCAACTTTAGACAAAGCCACTCGCCTCCCCAAACTGCTCTGCAAGGTCTCGGTCACCAAATGAGCTCGCATGTTCCCTCGTCACATGTAACGGCACCAATGATGGCCACCCACTCCTCGCAATCAAACTCAGGAACACCAGCTCTGACCCCATCAAGCTCCCACTCATATACCTCTGGACAATCACCAACCTCCTCGCACGGAATGTCCCCATCCTCAAGACACAGCTCCGCCACCTCAGCCGCCTACCCAAGTCTACCCGCAGTAACAGGGGGCTACTCGCCCCACTCAACAACAGCACCAGCCTCCACCCTCGGCACAAATTTCGACAGCGATCAACGTCGCCGCTACTCCGGCGGCATGCTCCAGAGAAGCGCCCATCCCCGCGACCTATCAATGATGGACACATCATCAGATGACTCCCGCACGCCCTCACCAAAAGAAACCACACCGCGGCCCGAACACAAGTCCATTCTCTCATCCAACATCGACCCTGCTCTTTCCGGCATTAGCTCTCCCAGCGCTCAGTCAGAGAGCGGCGACAGCGCTAAAGATCGTGCTGAAGAAGCGTGGATTGAGAATATCCGAGTAATTGAGGCGCTGCGTGAGCTTATCAAGGAACGTCTGAGACGCAAACAGTACTATGAGGAAGGGAGTGAGGATATGGATATGAGTGGAACGGGTGATAAGTTGTCGCCGGAGAGGAGTTCGGAGAGCTTATACCCTGTTTTGAGATCTGATGATGAGTAGTCATTTCGACGTTTGTTAATGAGCTATGATCTGGCGTTTATGATTATGCGGTGGTTTCGGTTGAAGGATGACGATTGATGCAATATGGGATACCAATGCTATGCTTGTACTTTATGAACAGCAAAATTTGTACATGTTTGAACTTACTACTGCCCCTTCAAGCTTTACTATCATGTGCTTTTAATCTCGAACGACCATTTCTTATTAAGCCGGCTCGCTTGACCACCTCCACCACTTTTACTTCTACTCCCACTCCCTCTGGATATTTATAGCCAGTCAACAACTGCAAAGCAGGTGTCCTTTAGAGACACCGTTCATATTACGACCCATACTACAACCTATCTTCGGCTCATCACTCGTCGTCTTTACTCCGTATACCTACGGCTTATTCACCAAGTCGAGCGAGCGACGGCAACCCATGGAAGACCACAGTGTTCTCTCAAGTAACTTGGTAATCCAACAAACGTAAAATCTTCACGACAGCAGTATTTATAACAACAGCAAAGCACATGCGATGATGGTGGTATAGAATATTCTAGTCTCTTCTCTATAGTAGTGTTGTCCAACATTCCAGGATCCAGGGCACAGGAGAGAAGTTGACGTCAGCATTGGTAGGCCGCTATAATAGATAATCGATACCACTTTCTGCGAGTTTCCGCAACGGTTTTTGATCGATGTAATAGATAGCAGTACCGGAGATGAAAAGCTACTTATAGGAGATGGAGGGAGGTTTCTGGGGCTCTGTAAGAACGGCGTTTCGGTTTAATTTCAGAGAATCTTTGAATGATATCTTAAGATGATGGAATGGAGCTAATGTGTAAAAATGCCTTCTTGGTAATAGCATAGTTTTGGCTTTCGCTTCTTCTTGTGTGGTGTTGAAGCAGAGGTGGAGGAAGCGGGTGATCTTTATAAGCGAAGTGGAGGAAAGGGGGGGGAAAGCACTTGACCGTAAACAAAAATGTAGTTCTTGCTTCGTTGCTATTGCTTATCTACTTTAGCAAGACAGAGTTAGACGGACATAAAGCTTATTGCTAAGGAGATATTTGTGCTTCTTTCCTTTTCAGGTTAAACACATATTTTGCATGCAGCCACATGCTTTCGTTGCTGCAGGAGATCATCCCTGAAATATAAGCTTGAAGTTGCCATCCTATATAAGAACTAATCTCATGTAAATCAATAAGCCATTTCACGCTGTCATGAAGCTATTGGTATATCACTTGCCCAGTTCGCGAGTTCTACGCGACCAAGGTGATTCCAGTATTACAGAGTTGGTATTAGATGAGAACTGGCATTGCATATGAGCCTTGAGAGTTCCTTTGTTTACTCGTCTGGATTTAAGTGAATGAACGTTTGCGTATTTGGCAGCGAATATATCGCTGACAGCAAAATTATAGCAATCAGAACAGTGGTATTAATTCCACATCTCTTATAAGTGTGGTTTCTGAGATCGAAGTGAGAAGATGAGAGGACCTCCATGGTTTGCAGAAAGGTTGGGTTCAAGCCCTAGGGAGCCACCAGAGCCAGGGTTTGATTTAGCTGTGTGTATGGCCTTCCTTCTCTATTCTGACTTGATATTCAAATATCACTTCGGGGGATACGGAGGCCGACAATAGGGGTAGTGATTCCAACGAACCATTATGTCTGAGTTGGAATAAGAAAATTTGATACAAGTCTGCAAAATATCACTTGTGTAGACCTGCTCGGTCTTGGCTGTCAAAGTACTTGACAGTGGAAGCAATATTAACAGCAAGCGCCTGGATGGCATACTTTAGCCACCTTGCGATTCTCATTCCCTTCTTTCACCCCGAAGCCCCCGTGGTCCTTTACGTCTAGACAGCCCATCGCGGAATTGTCATTCCGGGCCCAGCCTCGGTGACAGCGGTGGTCGTACGGAGATTCCTATACCTCTAACGAGATTGGAGAAGAGTGGAGTCAGGTATTTATCATAAGCCAGCTCGCATATCGCGCTATGAAGTGCTGCTGGGGCTCTTCAATTCTTGCGGGAAGACAGTATGATGTGCGGATCCTAGATATTGAATATTTCCAAGAGCTTAAAAGATTGTGAAGTGAATCCATACTTGCAGTCTGAATCGGAAGTTGCGGGAAATACCTCTTTACCCAGTGTAAGAAGACGGTGTTTATATGAGTTGGCCTGTTAAAGAATCTATAATAACTAATCGTTGATTTAATGGCTTGGCCTTGAATTAACGGATCATCACGGTAGAGGGTGGATCTGAATAGACTCACTTGAAATTCGAAAGCCTACAGAAAACCTTTACGGATGATTTTAAGGAGGGAGCTCAACTTGAACCACGCAAGCAAACTTTGGCCATTTTACCATCAGTTCTGTGGATCAATTCTTGACAAAACAGTTCAGCAACTCTAGCCCAAAATGTAGGGCCTTCTGGCTATTTCTCTTATGGGTGGTTGATTTATTGGAATATTGCCCTGTCTGGTATGACGCAAACGACGTAAAGTGTTTAGAGTTCCGCTTCGCAAGGATCGATGGGTAAGTGTTTCCCCCCCGCACCATTTTATTTTTTCTTTCCTTCCTAGAACGGGTCCGTCTGAGGGCTGCAAATGATTGATTTTTGAAGAGCTTGTGTAACTGGACTTGGCTGAATGACTCAGTAAATTATTGACAGTAACTCGATACTTGACAGCAATATTTGCATTTTTTTTCAAGCGCTACATGGCCTGTTGAGTAGATTCTGATGTTGGTTGCAGCGTATTGTAATTTAATATGTAGGTACTTGTGCTGAATTTAGCTATCATTATCGAGACTAAACAAGTACATATTGGTAGCTACTCTATATTGTGTCCGATTAATGATACCGTTTCTAGAGAAGCCGGGTCAGAATAGTAGAAATTTTGAGCAAAGGGGGGGGGGGGAAGCACTGGCTTTATGGGCTAATGCAGGGGTCAGGGGCTACTTCGCTTCCACAAACCTCACGGGACGATATTCGATATTTGTAATCCCAAGAATTACCACCAGAATCTCTAATCCCAGCGCTTCAATCCTTCAATACTCCATATTCCACCTTTTCAGTAACATGTCTCAAACCCAAGCAACCCCACCCATCCCCCACGACGAAATAATCTCCACCATCACAAGCTTCCACACCTTCCTCACCACCCACCCTCTCCTCCCACTATCAGCAATCAAAACCTCACCACCAGAAGGCTGGCCCTCGGAACACCGCGAGACGTTTTCCAAAATGGGTAAATCGCCCCAAGTCATAGACATCCTCACTCACCTCCCGTACATCGACTCTCCGACCTGGGAATGGTTCCACGACACCAAGCCTATAAACTACATCTCGGCGCTGAATCAGAGACGTATTGGTCAGAACTGGGAGGCGAAACGGTATTTGTTTGAGCCGAGAGGGCAGAGGATGGGTGAGAATGTGTTAGTTTGACAGATGGGAAGGTGTATGGGGTTTGGGTTTTGTTGGATGTTGAGGCTGGTACTGTTACTGAGTACTCGGTGTATGGTAATCCTGCGTTGAAGGTGACGGAGGAAGAGTTGGAAAGTGATGAGGTTTGGCGTTTTTTTCGCACTACGCCTATCAAGGAATTCTTTGCTAGGTGGGTAGAGAAGATGCAAGGGGGAGGCTCATCTGGGTAATAGTAGTGGTTGTCCGTAAGTATACGAAGTAGTCGGGATGGTTGGTTCGATGCCTAGTGCCAGTTTTCTCAGTAGTGAATGTTTTGGCTTATAAGTAACAGGTTCAGAGATGCATCTCTAGCCAGTAAAAGACGGACAGTCACCTTCCGTTTCTATCTCAAGGAGTGAGTGGATCGCAAGTTCTGGAAAAGACGCCGAACATATTTGAGAGAGGGCTGGTCCGAGGAAGGGCATCTCATTAGATCTATTGAATCTGAGAGGGTGCAAAGAGCATCTCTACGAATGAAGGGTCAATTAAACGAACGGATATGGAGTCTTGACAGCAACCTATATTTTGACAGCAAAAAGCTCAAATGTCAGCCAAGTCTCTCCCTTTTCGGCATACGCTTTAAAACCCAGCTGTATGAAAAGAATCAAGCATGATTACCTCAAAAAAACGCGCACCAGAGACATATCCAAAAGACTCCAGCTCATGTTCTCCTTGCACATTCAATGGGACTACTCTCTGGAAATCTACAGACATATCGTATGATATTGTATAATAAAATCTGAAGACCAGTATTTCTCCTTAAGCATCGATCATTCACCCCGACTACACATGGGGAGAAGTTTATAAAAGAGGTCTAATACCGCCTTAGCCCTCGATCTCGAATAGCAAAGAAGCAAGCAAGCAAAAACATATATATGGTGCTGTTTCCATGCAGCGGCGAAAGTGACCTTCGCCTTTCCTGACTACTGGCCAAGATAAGATAAAATAAATTCAAAGCAAGGAAGCAATTCACTCTTTCCTATTCGGGGATTAGCCGGTTGTGAAAAGTATTTGACAGCAACATAATTAATGACAGCAAACCAGAATTAGAACAATGACCATTGCGAAACAAGCTTCTGGATATTTCACAGATAACCGACAGCTTAAGAAGAGATTAAACTTACACCAACTGTGTTGAAGATAAGATTTGCGGTTGCAAGGACTGTCTTTCTGAAATTGTGAACATACATCACCATCCGAATACCGGTGGCGTAGTTTCGGATCTTCTGAGCTTTATCTTTATCCATAATAAGCAAGGAGTAAACCCCCGCCTGATTGGTCACCCAGTAATGAGAAATTCTTTCAGATCATTTTCCCTTGTGTATGATATCTCAACGTCTTGTACGGGACTCCTGGGGTTTTCGAGTCTTCTTGCGATGCTTATAAGAATCGAGGAAACAAATCAAAACTTTTTTTAAATATACTCTCGACCATAGAAGTTGTTGACCCTTTTCAAGCGGCCTTTGAGCATTTTCCCCAAGTCTGATAGATCTTCTCTCCTTGGTAATTGGGGCTATATATGCCACCGAGTACCCCCTCTCTCCAGATTTTTTTTGGAACCCCTCCGCAGCGTTAGCCGAGCTAATTAGGGGGCGGGGAAAGTAGGGCTTATGCGCGTGAGAAGAAAAAATACTCGATTTTGTTTCCAATTGCTGAATACAATCATATAACTTTATGATTCATCAAACACCGCTCAAAAGTTCCATGCAGTTTAAAAAACTTTTTCCTTTTCAGGACGAAAACTGTACATGGTCACGTGCACCGCGGCGGTGCTACTCCGCGAAACTTTTTGCAGGAAAATGTTAGCCGCAACTTGCTTTGCTTCCGACACGGGTTTCGACACAGCCATGAGTTTTCGCGCTCCCTGGAATTGAGATTACGCACCCTTGATCCGTACACGAATAGTTGAGAGGTTTAATAGAGACGTCGGCCATAATGTCTCTGTATCACGAAACAGCTGAGTTCCTGACAGCGCCTACCAACGTTGGGGGAAGTTTGAAGTCACGGATTTTCAGCAAAAAGGACCTAAAATCACAACCAGCCCAGATTTACGCATTAGCGATCGAATCGTGTAAATGGAGCTCGGTTTTGAAAGAGGTCATCGAAAAGGCCGATATTTTACGTTTGGAGCGGAAGGTGAGGCTTAAATTTTCCATCTCATGCTGAATGTTTGCTAAACTAGCCTGCCTAGCTTACACCTGTGCTTTCTGTACTTCTTGTTCACGATCTGCTCTTGGCAAAAAGAGGGGTTGCGCTTCCAGCAATTCATGGCCTCAGAAGCTCAGTGGAACGTCATAAGGGCAGGCTGCAATCCGAATTCACGAAAGCTAGACTTAAGCGGAAATTGAGCTCGGTTGAGGCGCTGAAAGCTCATATCGAAGCTGGTCTTGAGAACAGTGCTGATACTTCCGAAGCTCCTTATCCGCGATGGGTGCGTATCAACACTCTCAAGACTGCAATCGAGGATCAGCTTGAGACGACGTTCGCGGGGTATGAGCGTGCTACCACTATCGATGCTGTACGACAGCGTGGGTCGAAGCGGGTATTTATTGATGGCAGCATTCCGAATTTAGTCGCCATTTCACCAACCAGCGACCTCTCCAAAAGCGATGCATACAAATCTGGAGCTATCATCTTCCAGGACAAAGCATCATG
Source organism: Lachnellula cervina (assembly GCA_007825325.1). Taxonomy (NCBI): domain Eukaryota; kingdom Fungi; phylum Ascomycota; class Leotiomycetes; order Helotiales; family Lachnaceae; genus Lachnellula; species Lachnellula cervina. The sequence goes on along the minus strand of QGMG01000686.1, from coordinate 5,348 downwards.
TTTTCCAGCATACCTTCTCGATCCGCTGCCTGAGGATGGCGACGTTATTGATACTTGTTCAGCACCTGGTAATAAGACTACTCACATTGCTGCCATTCTGCTTTCTCATAATTCGGAGCCCGAGGATTGTAAGCAGAGGATTCATGCTTTCGAGAAGAATAAGGGGAGAGCAGAGACTCTTGAGAAAATGGTCTACCAAGCGGGGTCAGATGGTTTGACGAAACTTCACCCTGGACAAGACTTCCTCAAGACAGATCCCGAGGCACCGACTTTTAAGAGAGTTGGAGCCCTGCTGCTGGACCCCAGTTGTTCTGGAAGTGGCATTATTGGCAGGGACGACATGCCTGAATTGCACTTGCCGGTACTCAAACAAAAGGCAAATGCGGATTCGTCAAAGAATTTCAGGAAGGGCAAAGTCACGAAAGCTTCTGAGCCGACTGAACAGACCCGGAAGCGCAAGCGTGAGGAACCCGAAGAGCCATTGGATGTCTTGGTTGACGATGATGGCATGGTCACCGCTGTCGATACCGAGGACGAGTTGAAAGCTCGACTAACAGCTCTGTCCAAATTCCAGCTCGAACTGCTTCTCCATTCATTCAAATTCCCATCCGCACGGAAGATCACGTACTCCACGTGCTCCATTTACGCCGAAGAGAATGAAAATGTGGTCAAGCAGGCGCTTGATTCAGCAATTGCCGAGGAGAGAGGATGGCGGATTTTGAAGCGTAATGACCAAATCAGGGGAATGAGAGAATGGCCAAATCGAGGATCGCTGGAGGCTTGCGATGGGAATACCGTGCTTGCAGAGTCCTGCATAAGAGCGAATAAAGGCGACGAGCATGGCACGATGGGCTTCTTTCTCGCTGGATTTGTGCGAGACCTAAAGGCCCCCGAGAACATCGAGGCACAGTTCCTCCGAGATGAGAAAGGTCATCTCGTAAGAGATCTGATGGGCTTCCCCATCAAAGCCGGATCAGAGGATGAAGAGCCAACCACGGATGATGTGACCGAGACCAAAATCCCTGAAGAGAAGATCGTGGAAGACCAAGACGAATGGGGTGGTTTTGACGATGAACAGTCAATTCCTAACCACGAGATTAATGCCGACAAGAAGCTTCCCGAGAAGTCCAAGAAGCAAGAAGTAGATCGGGCCAGTAAACATTCACATAGCGCTGTCAGAAACCGCCAGGATTTGGCCTCGAAGAAGAAGAAGAAACGAAAAAATTGAGGGGGGAACTAGAATTACAAGGCTGTATTTGTGAGTATGGCTTGGGCCTTGACGCTCTTCATTGTAGTTTCGCGATATGTAAGTAGTCTGGAACAATGACTTATCAACGGACGCACCTGCCTCAATATCGCAAGGGCGTTCAGCTGCATTTCCGTCTCCCTGCAACTTTGGCTAGATGCTTCTTTCAAAACCAAGCAGAAATATTGTTCGCCGCCATGTCCGCAAACCGTTCCAGTATCATCTCCAGACACTTCCAATAATCAATTCAAATTTCCTGGTATGCCTCGAGGCTTGGTTGTCGGCTTGAAATCGATCGAGTCGTTCTTGTTATCTTCAGCTTCGTCTCTTCTCATGCTATCTGATTTCAAGCACAATCACGGTGCTCCCCCTTTCACATGGCGGATACTTGCACATCTGAGTTTCCTCTGTCCTTGCCTTGCTTATTTGCGGGTGTCGCACAACTTTGGGCTTGCGATTTGGGCTTGCGAGATAATCAAGAGTGAAAGTTAAAGTTGCACTTTCCAATGCTTTTTACACGAGCAAAATTCCATTTCGGACGTAAGCACTTGGAGCATATACGAGCCGAGCCGCCTCTACTCTTGTACTTGCATCGGGATAGGCTTCGAGAAGCTTCCGAGACCACGATTCGGTTCTTGTGCTTGTGGCACCATACCGTACTGGTAGCGTGAAATAAGGTTATATGGAAGTTGGGACTGGGTCCCGCAGATATGGTTCTTCATGCAGTGTCCGTTGTCGTCTCGTCGCCCTACGGAGATATGGTGCGTGCAGAAGTCATCCAATGAAATTACGAGTACTTTCCTTTGATTGCCCTGGACTGATTACCGTGATAGAAGTAATATATAATTTCCACCAGTAGTGCTTTAGTGGCACTTCTCGTCACCTTATTTATGGTCTCGTTCTCTAAACTTGTCGTATGTTTGTGGCTCGAGGGGTGATAATACTCGGTACACTGCAATACGATTATTCAGGCAGTACTGCATCATATCTCTTCTTACCTGTACTTCTCTCTACTCGCAAGTCCTTGACCTTTCACCGCCCCACTAGCCATGTGACAAGCCAAGAGCAGGTAGCAATCGATGGTATGTTGCCTCATTAGGTAGGCTTTTGCTAAGAGCGGGCATGCTATTCTCAAACAGCCCAAAGCCCCGTCTTTATGCAACCTCGGCTCGGTCTTTCAGCCTTCAAAGTCCGTACTCCGTCTACTGGAGTCGAGTAGGATGGAAAATAAAACGAAACAAAAGTGCGCTATGGAAGTACGGCACGGCGCGGCTCTGGTGGCTCGAGGAGTACGTCTGACTCGGATTTGCATATCGCGTCATTTCTCGCCTCGCGTATAAAAAACCATTCTCTCCAGCCAATGAGAATCCACGGCTGCCATATTTTTTGGAAATGTGATGAGATATGCAAGACCGTGCGTGCATTTTTAAGCACTGCATAAAATAATCCAAGTTCCGAGTCTGTGGATAAGGTCATATTAAAATGGAATGATAAAAAGTCGTCGGCCCCCAGCCCAGGATTCTGGACTCATTATTATTTTCCCTGCGCTTGCTTGCCTATCTTTACCTCTTTTCTTTCTCTTCCAAGAGATTTTACTATGCTTTGACTTCTCTCTTAAGCCCTACTTTCTACATCGCTTATTATTCCCCATACTTTCTATATATACTTTCTATAAACTGGAATTTCACATTTTTAAAAAGCTATTCTCAGTATTGAGAACACGTCAAACCATGGCGCAGCCAAGTTCCTCCTCGTCGTCAGTAACGGCGGGGGAAAATCCCAACCGGGATGTGGAGGCTCAGACTGAGCAGGACAAGGCTTCGCATTGGGAGCTGGTCTTTGACCAGACTCATATCACCAAGCATATTCTGGAGTGGGACTACAAAGGATCGGGGACCGAGGCGGAACCTTACATTGTGGAATATATACCGAACGATCGCAGGAATCCCATGAACTGGACCGATACGACAAAATGGACCATCACTATGCTAGTAGCAATCGTAAGTCTCAAATCTCTCACTTAAAGCCTGCCGTTGTTCTAACTGCCTCGATAGTCAACCCTCGCAGTCGCCTTTGTCTCCTCGGCATACTCTGGTGGTATCGAGGAAATCATCATCGAATTTAAGATCGGTGAAGAAGTCGCCACACTCGGCCTCTCCCTCTTCGTCCTGGGCTTCGCTATTGGGCCGTTGATATGGGCGCCCATGTCAGAGCTATACGGCCGCCAACTATTGTTCTTCGGCACCTACATGATGCTCACGGCCTTTAACGCCGGGGCCGCTGGTTCGCAAAACATCCAAACACTCATCATCCTACGATTCTTCGCTGGAGCATTCGGTTCATCGCCGCTAACAAACGCTGGGGGTGTGATTGCGGATATGTTCCCTGCGAATCAGCGGGGACTGGCAGCGGGTGTATTCGCCAGTGCGCCGTTTCTGGGACCGACTCTGGGACCGATCATTGGGGGGTTCTTGGGCGAGACGAAAGGCTGGAGATGGGTCGAGGGCCTGATGGCTATCTTTACTGGGGCTTTATGGATTATTGGAGCCGTGACGATTCCCGAGACATACTCCCCTCTTATCCTTCGGAGGCGCGCGAAAGAGCTGAGCAAGCGGACGGGCAAGTGTTATAAAAGCAAGGTGGAGCTCGAGAATGGAACGAAGACCGCGGGGCAGGAATTCAAGACGGCGCTTTCGAGGCCGTGGATCTTGCTCTTCAGAGAGCCGATTGTCTTTTTGTTGAGTGTTTATATGGCCATTATATACGGGACGTTGTATATGCTCTTTGGGGCTTTCCCGATTGTCTATCAAGAGAAGCGTGGATGGAGTGCAGGTATTGGGGGTTTGAGTTTCCTAGGTGTAAGTCACTTCTTCCCTTTCTTTGGGTGTGAGAATTGGGGTAGTGAGAAGTATCTCACCTATGCTACAAAGTCACTTGATATCCCCCGTGAGAGTCAGATAACTAACATTCCCACAGGTAATGGTTGGCATGATCCTAGCCGTTGTGTATTCCATCTGGGACAACGGTCGCTACACGCGCCTCGCGGAAAAGAAAGGAGGTCACGCGCCTCCAGAGGCCCGATTGCCTCCCTCCTTGATCGGCAGTATCCTGCTCCCCGTCGGCCTCTTCTGGTTCGCATGGACAAACGCGCCCTCGATCCACTGGGCCGTCTCGATTGTCGGGGCCGCGCCCTTTGGTTTCGGCATGGTGCTGGTCTTTTTGAGCATCATGAACTATCTCATTGATGCGTATGTGATCTACGCGGCTAGCGTGCTGGCTGCTAATAGTGTGCTGCGGAGTATTTTCGGTGCGGTGTTTCCACTTTTCACTACTTGTGAGTTTGTCCTTGCCTTTCTCTTGTTAATGGAAGGATGATAGGAAAGGAGGAAAAGAATATCCTACTGACGAAATGGTATCAGATATGTACAGAGGCCTAGGAATCCACTGGGCGTCCTCCATCCCGGCCTTCCTGGCGCTCGCATGCGTGCCCTTCCCATTCCTATTCTACAAGTACGGAGAGAGCATTCGGTTGAAGTGCAAGTATGCTGCTGAGGCAGCGGCAGTGTTGGAGAAATTAAGGGGCGCTCAGAATAGGGATGTGGCGGAGGCTGAAGGGGGGGAAGAGGATGAGAGGGCGAGGAAGGAGGAGGGTGGTGTGGTCCAGGGGGGTCGCGAGGAAGGTGTTGTTACGAATAAGCCGACTCAATGATTCTTTTTTTAACTCTGTTGGGAATGATCTAGATGGGGGGTTAGACTTGGCGTTTGTGCTCTTTGCATGGCATGGACGGATGGATAACTTGGGTAGAATTAGAGGTGTTATAGCATTGGTAGAAGTTAAAAAAATGTAAATAATATTAATAGAATATCCTCTCCTCAAAGCGCCTGTAAACAGATCAAAAGTAGAATGAATAATGAAGATTGTGCTACGAAATAAGATATAAGTAGGTATCGGTATTATTACGCGGTCTTGTCTGTGCCTCTACGGTAATCGTCCCTTGCCTGTTTATACGTATAGCTATCAGCCTGTCAATGTTACAACTGAGATCCAATTATTAATTAATCTACAATACCTGTATATCATACAAGCCACTCGAATAATGCA
>QGMG01000685.1:0-20744 GCA_007825325.1 Lachnellula cervina | reverse complement strand
GGCGCTCTATTAATCTGCGAATCAAAATAGCCACTAATAATATTGCTGCCGCTCCTAGAGGTTAGATAAAAGTTAATAAATCTAGCCTTCCAATTTAGCAAAACAATAAATATAGCAATATTATTATTCTCACCTTGCTAACCTTCTCTAAATAGCACCTCACCTGCAAATCAGTATTGATTTCTGCTAATATTAAAGGCATTATTAATAGTACTAAAAAGGAGCCTATTATTAGTTAGAGTTCTAGTTCTAATGCCCTTAAGGACTATTAATAAAAGGCGCTACTAGCGCTAACGATTTTAACTAATTCGATTTTATATAAATTTAAGCCTTAAGCTATTACCTTTTAGTGTCTAATTGATTCTAAGGGATTATAGGATCACCTCAAATTATTAGATCTAAATAAGAACCCTTCTATAGTATTAATTCTTAGAAAGAGGTTTGCTACTAAAAAGTTTAATTCTATAAAGGATTCTATTATAAGTATAACATTGCGTCTTACTAACCTTAAGGCCAAATTAGCCTCTATAGATTACCTTATTAATAATAATAATATTAAGGAAGCTCTTATTAATAGCCTCTTTAGTACCCTCAATTAGAATGCCACTAGAATGCTTACCCTTAGCGCTAAGAAGAGCCTTTAGGAGATAATTATTACCCTTTAGGCCTACAAAGCAAATATAGCCCCTTCCTCTAATACTATTACAAATGCAGCAATTAGCAATAATAATAATAATAATAATAGAAGTAATAGAAGTAAAGGATATAGTAGATAAGAGAGTAGTAGAAGTAGAGGTTACTATAGTAATAATTATAATAATTGCAATTCTTAAAGCTATAATTGAAATAATAGAAATTAATAAAATGATTATAGTAGTAATAACAAAAATGGGAATAGAGGTAGAAGCAATAGTAAGAAGGGCAACTACTACTTCTATAGAAAGCTAGAGTATTAGATAAATAAGTGTAATAAGTTCTTAAAGGCAAAGAAGAAAGAAATAAGAGAGAGTAAAGGGGATACTAGCATAAAGGCCAATTATATTAAGGTTACTAGCTACTCTAACAATAATGAAGATAATAAGTATTTCACTACTTCTAATATAATTACACTCTCTAATTAGCTAGATGCTATTATAATACACTTAAAACTAAGTTGTAATACTCTTAATAAAAATTTTAAGAGGCAAAAAATGATTTATTAATATAATAAAAATATCTAGATAAGTCACTTTTATATAGCGCTAGCAATTTTAGGCTGCTTTTTAGTACTAAACTTTATAATTATATTATTTTAGTATCTAGGCTAGCTATTTCGAAAATTGAATCGATAATTTTATTAAAAATCTAATATAACTATACTTGTTACTACTTATACTCTATTAATAAGAAGATATAATATTAATATAATAGTTAATTTAAGCGCATCTTATTATTTTAGTAGTATACATAATAACTTTATTAAAATAGAACGCTAGTATTATCTAAAACTAGTAGAAGTTATAAATAGTTAGTATATTAAATGCAAAGGTTATAGAACTATTAAAATTATAGCAAATAGAAAACTAATCGAACTAAATAATATCTAGTATATTCCTAAATTTAGAAAGCTTTATTTAATCTTAGTTAGTAAGCTTAATAAAATAGAAGTGAAAGTGGAATTTGTTAACCTCTATTATAAGGTATTAATTAGTAATAATGAGCTATTTATAGCTAATGGCACTAATAATAATAGCGTTTATCGAATTAAGCTAAATGTATTAGTAAGGCCTATTATTCCTACTAAAGATATAGAATAGAATATATTATATTAACGCCTAGATTATATTAATTATTAAGATATTAATACAGTTTTGAAAGCTAGAAAATTAGAGATTATAATTCTAAAACTTTAAAGGATTATACTATTAGGAAATAGCTTATATAATACTTATTCTACTAGAAAAATAAAAGAGCATTTTAATAAGAAAACCGATTTGTATAAGACTATAAAGCTAAGGCGAGTCTATTATAACATTTTGAGCATTTAAGTAATATTAATAAGAGATTATTATTACTAGCTTCTAATAGTAGATAATGCTATAAGATTTTACTAGATTCGACTTCTTAAAACAAAGGAAATAGTTAAGGTTAATACCGCATTTAAAGAGATAAAATTAGAAGCTAAGAAGGAAATATAAGAGAAAATTGTATATATCTATACTAATAATAGAAAGAGCAAATTCAGGACTGATTTTCAAGACTATTACAAATTTAAGAGTATCTAATTCTAGCTAAGCCCTCTATATAAGCATTCTCTAAATAGTATTATTAAGTGCTAGATAGGAATAATATTAGTAATTGCGTAGTTAATAATATATAAAGCAATAGTACTATATTAAATATAGGACTATACTATAGAGTATACTATATACCTTAAGAATAGAGTCTCTATACAATTAGTTAAAACTATAGAGTATTTAAGAGGCGGTATCCTAATTAATATATATAAGAGAAACGGTTTTAAGATCGATCTAATGCATTTAAGAGTATTTAGCTATAAGGCAATACTGCTATATCTAAGGGATTTGTATTCTTAAAAGTAGTAGCTATATATAAGAGAGAGAAGCTTTATATTTGCTAGTATAAGAGGAAATACGCTTTAGAAGTTCCTAGACGTTTTAATACTATAAGAGATAATCTCTATTAATACTAATTTTAATAAATATAGCTTTTCTAATATTAATATTAGCTAATTCAAAATCCCTAGTGAGGGTCCTTTTATAGAAAGGAAAGAGAATCGCATAAAACTAATAGAAGAGAATTGTCTAAAACCTATTATTATAAGGCCTAAAGGCATTAAAAGAAAGCATTAAGAATATACTAAGGTTTGCTCTTTATAGGAGGCTAAAGCTAAGAATGCTTAGACTAGAGGTTCTAAACTAAATAAAAGCTCTAAAGCTATTTAAGAACCTGTATCTCGTATTAATAATATTAGAGAGGCGCCTGATTAGCGTATTAAATAGGATATTATAGAGCATTTAGCTCTAATAGAGGTCGAGGTCGATATTAAGAATCCCTCTCTAGAATATAGAAATGCTCCTAAAAATGTAAGCAAAGGCCTTATAAAATTAGAGAGGAGATCCTGTTTTAGAAGACTAATAAAATAAAAGACTTTTATATTATTTAGTTAGGTAATTGCTACTATAATAGTTGCATTTTAGGCTATCTATTTAGGGAAAGAATTAGTATTAGTCTAAGTTCCTACCCCTTTATTTAAAGCTATTACTATTAACTAAGCTATAAAAGAGAACTGTTCTAGCTAGATAAAGGCAATTAAGAGTAAGCTTCTATCACTTAAGAAGTTTAAGACCTTTATTATTCTTAAAGGAAGCCTACTACAAGGGAAGAAGCTAATAACATTAAGAATAGTACTATAAAAGAAGCTTAAAAATGGATAAATCAATTGCTTAAAAGCTAGAATAGTTATTTAGGGTTTTAAGTAATAATATAGAACTAATTACTTTAAAACTTTCGTATTAGTTATATAATATAATACTCTATATATTCTACTAGCTAAAGTAGCTATAGAAGACCTTGAAATAGAGGCATTAGATATTAATACTACTTTTCTAAATCTATTATTAAAGAAAGAGATTTATATAGAAGTACTAGAGTTTTACTATCTGATTCACTCTAATATTAATCCCTAAAAGCATTATTTAAAGCTAAACAAATTGCTCTATAGTCTAAAATAAGCTCCTCTTAAGTGGTTTAATAAGGTTAAGCAACACTTTAAAAGCATTAGTTTAAGAGGGGAAAAGAGTGATCTAAACCTCTTTATTAGATATAGTGTTTATATATTGCTCTATATTAATAATATACTTATTATTAGTCCAAAATTGAAGGTAGAAGCTATTAAGAGAGATATTAAAGAGAAGTAGCAATCTAAGGCATTAGGTCCTATTAACACCTTTATAGAACTTTAGATCGAATGAAATTATAAGAAGCGCTCTTTATAAATACACTAAGAATCCTATACTATAAAGCTGCTCTAATGCATAAAAATAAATACTGCAAATCTAAGACTATTACCTCTCTCTATAATAATAATACTATATCTAGTAGATAATAACAATCCTTAGGAATTGCTTTATAATAATAAAGCTAGCCTCTATAGATAGATTATTAGCTCGATTATATACCTCTTAAATTGTACCCGATCTAATATTATATATACTATTAGCTAGCTCGCGCGATTTATATTAAAACCTAATTCTTAACACCTCGAAATATTAAAGCATCTACTATACTATCTATAAGGCACACAATTATTAGGGATAATATATAAGGGGACAAACCTATTAGATTGCTAGGCAGTCTAGTTAGATGTAATATAAAGGATAAAGGATAATAAGAAGTCATTTTAGAGATATATAGTTTAATAGTTTAGAGGTACTATTACTTAGATAGTAAATAAGTAAAAGAGTATAGCTTAAAGCTCTCTTAAAGCTAAGATAATAGCTGCAAATAAGGGGGCAAAAGAGATAGCTTAGATAGAGAAGGTCGCTATTAATATTAGTTATAAATTAATAATTCCTCCGATTATTTATATTAATAATAAACCTACAGTCGAGCTAATAAAAGCAATAAAGTTTTATAGCAAAGTGAAATATATTCTTATATAATATTTCTTTATACAAAATAATATAGTCTAAGAGGGAAGGCTTAAAATCTAGTATATTAAGGGAAAAGAGTAAATCGCTAATATTTTAACTAAGACACTACTAAAGGACTAATTCTCGAAGCTGATTAGTCGAATGGGCCTTAGAAATAAGGTTTAAATGCTGTTTTAATATGCGAAGGAAAGCTAGAAATGCATTGTTTTAGTATTATTCTTATGTGATAAAAGGTTTTAGCACTGTTTTATAAGACGTTTTAGATTTGATTTGGATAGGCACTCTTATACTACAACACACTATATAGCATTAGCTAGTGTGGGGCGCTAAACTTCCTAATTAGGGAGACGTAGATAGCTACAGGTCCTAGTTTGTAGAATACTGTTATAGGAGTTAATAAGGTCTAAAATGAGGGCATTCGTAGCTAGGGGGTATATTAGACATAGCTGCTTATTGGATAATGCCGATTAGGTAATCACTTAGGGGTAGAGAGGTGAAAACTCTTCACCTCTCTAGGGCTCTTCTTCTTCACCTATAATAATATAACTTTATCTATATATGCTAGCCTTGACGTCTATAATCATTATTATTATTATTATCATCTTGACGAGCCTATTCTAACAAGGACGCGCTAGAGATTTCTCACACGTGATACTATTTTCAACCACTGATACCTTCAAGCAGGTAGGTAGACAACATATGGACTCATAAGTCATGCAAAACCATGCCCTTTCAAGTCCAATCAACCTATTCAGCTTGCCATATCGTATTTGAAGAAAGAAAAAGATAGCATGTGATTAAGCTTACCGCCACCTACCGAGTACAGTAGCTCCTCTCCTCTCCTCTCCTTTCCCCGCCGAAAGTAAAAGAACACCATACTATATACTGTCTGCCCTCTTCCAAACTTAGATTATAGCCTGATCCTCCCGAGATCCTTCTTCATAACGTGTCAATTGCATCGTATTCTTCAGCGACGCCGCCCACGCGCGAGGTCACTCTCTTCCGCAGCCTCCCGGTTGAGCTTCGACACAAGATATGGCACCATGCACTTTCTGTACCGTGTATCATTGACATGGAGAAGGTGTCTTGCTGGCAGCACGGAAAAGCCCATTTTCCCAGTCGATGGCACGACAGGATCAAGAACCCAGCACCCCTCTTCTCCACCTGTGCTGAGTCCCGCAACGAAGCTCTGAAGGTTTACCAAAAATACCAAGAGCTCGATGAGCCAATGGGAAATCCACCCTGGATGAGGTACGACTATGATATATTGCATCTAAAGGCAAAGCGTTGGGATGAAGACGACCGAGACGACGTTCCACACGATGCCCATGCGTGGGGCTTTTAGGAAACAATATCAGCGATCCCCGAGATAGTGGAAAGACGAAGTGTTTTGAGAAAATTGAAGCTCTTGCCTTAACGCGAGCATTTCATCTGCACGAGGGACTACGATGGAAGCTTCGCGCGGAAAATCTGTCCTAATTTGAAGCTTCTCATCATCTTAATTGATGATGAAGTCGATATTGAGAGTTCTTGGGATATTAAGAATCATAATTTTTCACCTTATGAGGGCAATCCATTCCACGAACCAGTAATTCGTCGATGGGAATTGACATCTGCCAGTACGGGGCCTTTTACTCCCGTGTCTTCTCGAAACGCTTGGTACAAGTATTACATCGAGACCAAGATGCAGAAATACTTTCGACGGGAGCAGACCAGATCCCAGAACTATGTTCCGCCGTACCTCACGGTTATGGGATGCATTCTCCCCGAAGGACTTGGTATACCGAGCCGTTCTGACATGGGAGGGTATGGAAATGTGTATTGAAGAAGTTGCCAAGTATAAGATTTGGGCTTCTCTCTCAAATTACTTTTCGGCAATAGCTCAAAACGTCTCTCTCAGTTTGATCTACGGGGCTGCAGCAACTGGTGAGTTGTACTTTCATTCTCTTGTTCTGGGCATCAAAGCGACACTCATTCTTTTCGGCTTTCAATCGCACACTCAGTTTGAGACATCAAGCATTTCCCTCTAGACTCCTCGCCCACCAGGCCTATTTTTTTGTAGCATTTTCCACGTCCTAACATATACAAGCAAATTTGACATCTTTCAACAATCATGCAGGTAAATAGTCAAAACGTATCAGTCAACCATACGTAAGTGTAACAAACACCTGGCTAAGAAACAGCAGGACTCAACTCATGTATAGCTCACGGTTACTAACTAGTCTCTAGACATCTTGATTGCAATCCTATTTACATCCTATAAACAACGGCCTAGTTTCGCTTTCAAAATTCCTTCTCCGATTTCATAATCACCTCCACCATATCTGCGAACTCATCACTCGTCCTCCGCTTACAATAACTACAAGCAAGCTCCCTAGCAAGCCACCCCACCCCACTCCACCTCACCCAGTCCAGACGGCCGGACCCGGAACCGTATAATTCGTAACCCCCGGCGACGAATAAACATCCAAATCAACATCCGGATCACTCATAACATACACGCCCGGAATAGCAGCCAGGTACGCACTCCCCGGCACGCCGGCCCCGTCACAACAAGCTGCGCACACTCCGGATACCACTGCGGGGCATTCGCAGTATGCATCGCGATGGTCTCGTGCCGCAGCAGGTAGTTCCCCGCCTTGAGACCCGCCGGGATCACAGACGTCCACGTGCTATTATCCGCGACCATCTTGCCGGAGCCCCAGAGGCCGGTCGGCAGATCGCCCGACAGCAGGCCCGCCTGGTCGATCTTGAACCACACGGCGCCCGTCGGCGAAAACGTCTTGCAGTCCCCGCCGCAGTTCGCCATCCACGTTACCATGGGCCCGATGGTGTGTGGCCATGGGTTGTTCCAGTACGCGATGACTGTTGAGCCGGCGGCGACAGTGGCCGTCAGGGCCCCGGCTGTGCCGGCTGTGTTGCAGGCGAGGGTGCTGAGCGTGGGGTCTTGGATCGGGTTGTAGGAATCCCATTCTCGCTGGATGCTGGATTGGCCAGTGGCGCTGTTGTAGGGGACGAAGCCGGGGTAGGTCGTTCCGGCGATGTTGTAGGTGAGGACACCGCCGTGGGCTGAGGCTGTGGCTGCGAGGAGCGCTGGGATGAGGGAGGATGGAGAGAGGAGCTTCATGGTGATGTTGGTTTGTTTTTTGGTAGTTGGCTAATTAATGGGTGGTGAAGTATTTGGCACGCGTGACAGCGGAGAAAGGGGAGATCTGATCGGATCTGATCTTGGCGGGGAGAGAAGGCATATCATATACTCCCTGGCGGCAGACACCCTCAGCTAGACATCTAGCCCAGTCTTCGGAATCATGGCGAGATGCACCCGGACACAACCCTAGAGATAAATTACCCACGATATCGCACAGGCTCGATATTCAAGCTTTGTGGCGCCTGCGGTATGCTGTAGATTAAAACCTGCCGGGCGGAAGCCTCGGTGCTCGTAGCGGGGCCAGAATTCTTGTTTGGAGTATTAAACCGGAGTAAATTGTGCTCCAGTCAACGACGCCGCATGACATGGCAATGTGTGCTGGTGTTGCAGCTTAATCAATATACCTAGCTGGCTGGCTGGCTATATAGAAAACCAAACTTGATCCGTCGGCAAAATGAACAGAACACAAGTCGTATTACTTGTGTACTAACAAATCATCCGTAACGATGTGAAATCCGAGAACAAGGCCTGGTATAAAATATAATAAAATCAAATCAACTCAACACATAAGCTAACCCTGCGCATGAAAACCCTCTTCGTAGTAAATCTTTTGGTGTAGCAGATAGATCAAGCGACGAGTTTGTGGAAGTGGAGGGAAGAAAGGAGTTCGGATAAATGTGCACTGCACTGCCAACATTCCTGCTCGCTGATCCGGAGGGGGTCGCTCCGCTGCTACAGTACAGTAAGGTGGGAAATCCCTGATTATTTAATGACATTAATACGAGTAGCTAGACAGGAGAGGGCATGTCCGATGTTCTGGCAATGAATTGAGCACAGCACAAGGGAGTTAAGGAGAGAAGAACATTATAGACGAAACTGCAATACATGTATATAGCCCTTGAAATCAAGTAGTTAGAATGGAGTTGATTCCGCTTCTTCCCATTCCCATTCTCAAATTCAAAAGCATGGAAATACGAAGCATTCGACGTGAAAACATGGGACGCTTTCTGGGAATCTCTACTACGAAGTAAAGCTCTAGATGTGGCATTTCATAACGTTAATCATATGGTATTATTTAAAAAAAGACCACCGCAGACGCAATGTACATTACAAGACCGCTACAAGACTCCTACCAACGACCCAATGTGCGCAAAACAAATGAATGAACATGTTAGTTGGTCCACCACACATAGACTATCGATTCCTCAAACACCAACCTCCATATCCATGTCCCCTTCCCCTTCGTCTTCCTCTTCCTCCTCCAAGAACCCCAAGCCACTATCATAGCGTCTCCGCTTCTTGCCACTCTTCCTCGCCAAATCTCCATCGAAGAACCTGCCCCTTCTGACCACCGCCTGCGAAGAAGAATCTTCAGCCATAGGACTGCTCCCCTCACAAGAAGGCCCTTGCACAGAAACATCTCCATTGACATACCCCAAGCCAGTTTCCAGCGCACGGGTCAATTGATCGCGCATAGCCTGCACGACGAACAAGCCGCGGGTCTTCTCGCCCGAGACTTGGGCTTCTAAGCCCTTGTTCTGGTTCCTGAGCTCGAGGATGGTGGCATGGGCAGTCTTGAGCGCGTTGTTGATGCGTTCGACTTCTTCGCGTAGCTCGGATACTCTGGCGTCGCGAAGTGCTAGAGCATCGCCGTGTTCTCTCTCCCGCTCCAGGCTGGAGCTGTTGAGTTGCTCGATCATGCTGTCTTTGGTGGTGATCTGGGTGTCTTTGATGGTTGAGAGGGCGGTGAGCTGGCTTTGGACTTCGGATGCTGATTCGAGGGCGGCGGTGAGGCGGCGTTCGAGTTCCATGATTATCATGTCTTTTCCTTCGTCGCTGGCACGCGTCGTGTCGTGCTTGAGCATCTCGTGCTGGAGTCTCTCTTGCATGTTGTTGACTTCGCCTCTCAATTCGGCCTCGTTACTCCGTCCTTCCTTTTCCACTCGTTCGATTAGATTCTCCAACCCTTTCACTTCCACTCGGTACCCTTCCAGAGCCGATTGCAGTCTCTGATTGCTGACTTCTTTCTCCTCGATTTCTTCTCTCAAGCCCCCAACGACATTGTTCGCGAGGTACAGCTCCTTCTGCAGACCATCCGTGACATTGACACGCGTGTTGAGTTGCTGCCTGAGAGATATCTCTTGGTTATGATATTCATCAATGCTGGCATCCTGGGTTTTGACCTTCTCAAGCAAGACTTTGATTCGAGACACAAGCATCTCCAGCAACTTGTGGTTCTCAAAGCCTTCAACGACCTCACCAGGAGTGAGGTACTCGAGATCCAGTCGTGCTTGGCGATACTGCGTTGCAATAAGCTCAAGTGCTTCTTCGGGGCCAGATGAGGGGAACCCTAGACCGGTTATCTCTGCTGCAAGAGCAGAGAACGCGTTTTCTTTCTCCAACGCGTGGGATTGGGCGATGGCTAGCTGAGTGAGAACACTGTCTAGTGCGACGTCAACAGAAGTGTGATCATGGGAATCGTTAACGGGGATGAATTCGGAGAGCTTCTCAGTAAGACGCGAATGGTTGTCGTCCTTGAACGCGATGGTGGAAGTAAGTTTCGAAATCTCGGAATTCAACGATTCAAGTTGGATTTTGAGAGCTTCTTTCTCTGGGTCTGCAATAGGGAGGCACGCTTGGGTACCAGCGCTCGTCGAGGACACGGATCTGCAAGGCGTGTTTGGGATTGTGGATGGAGGTGATGGGAA
The DNA here is from genome assembly GCA_007825325.1 of Lachnellula cervina. NCBI lineage: Eukaryota > Fungi > Ascomycota > Leotiomycetes > Helotiales > Lachnaceae > Lachnellula > Lachnellula cervina. The sequence continues at coordinate 10,233 of QGMG01000685.1, read as the reverse complement.
TGAGGTATTAAGGCGTGTCGGGGTCGTTTCCATTTCAGTGTTATCATGGAAGTCATCATCATAATTCATTATCGTATTATCATCATCGTCGTCAAAGTCGAAAGGGTCTCGTGCTGCCATTGTCCAGTCCGGATCTTCCGTTGGCTCGCCATCTTTCTGTTGAAGCTCAGCCTTTAGGTTGACTATCACCTGTTCCAGCTCTTGGATCTTGGTGCTTTGTGTCGTGTTTGAGGTGACTGAAAGTCCAGATTCTCCCTCGATTTGGCTCGCAATATCTTGTTCATCTCTGATGCTCTGAACCTCGAGATCCCTGGCTGCCAACTCCTCTCTAAGCCTCTCGACCTCCGTTCTCCGTTCCTTGGCTTCTTTTTTCTTATCCCACTCAATGGTGTTTATTTCTTCACTCAGTCTGTTCCGTCTCAACCTCCTCTTGACCCTTCCTTCAAGCACTTGTCGTAGAGGTGCAAATTGCAGGGTTCCCGAGATTGGAGCTGCATTGTATTCGGAGCGATTCGACAGAATGGCTGGTGTAGAGTGGCGGCGGTTGGAGGCAGGATTGGAGAGAGATGTGCGTCGAATAAACGGAGTGAGGCCTGAAGATGCCGATGCTGATGCTGATGCTGGTTCGGAATCGAGGAGAATTGGTCCTGGATCAGAGAAGCGGACGCGTTTCTTTGCTCGTTTCGGGGTTGCTGGTGGAGTTGAAATTCCTTGGGACAGTGTTACTCTGCGTTGAGGATTCGAAGCTGATTGTGTATTTAGTCTCGTGCTGCTGCGTCGTTTTCTGCGGACTGCTAGGGGTTGTTCGTCGTGGTTTTTGAGGTCTGCCATTGTGGCGGGGTACAGTAAGTACAGTACTGCAGCGGCAAGGCAGTAATAGACGTATTTTCCCACTCAATACAAGTACAATGGGGAGAATGATAGTTATAGAATGTTTGGAGACTTTTCAATTGAAGATCAAATAAAGACCAGACCCAAGACGCGATGGGCATTAAAAACAGGTCCCTGCCCTGCCTGTGCTGGAAGATTGAAGTAAACAGGGGTTCACGTTGTTTACTTATTTCCCAACGCGGTTACGCGACTTCTACGGCGACCCGGTCCAGCAAGGGGCCGTGGTCACCAATCCTCGCCAGCGCCAGTAACGGTTGGCTGAGGAGACGACAACAAACGTGAGTCACCAGTGGAGTTATTACTTGTCCCAGGGAGGTATCGGTCGTTGTAGTAATCCATGTCTAGGTACTTAAGAACTTGTTTGGTCCTCTATATACCTGCACTGACATTGACGCATCTTTAATACCGGTATATAAATTCTCGAAAGTCTAGAGCCACCAGGAATATGTGCTAAGTCGCTGGCTATGAGAAAGGGGTTGGGGTATGGATGTGTCCTTTCTCTTGCAATTTTCCATCCCCTTTCACCTATTATTAACTGTTCCATCAACATCAACCTCCTGGTATGGAGTAATCCCTCACACCTTCAAAATCCTACCCCTTTATTTAGCCCCTATTCAAGAATGCTCCTGTCAACCCCCGCCCCCCCCCCGGCTCCCCCTCCAAAAAAAAAAAGAGAGAGCTTGCTAAACTCAGCCTCAGTAAAATCCCAGAGTTTCTTTCCCGCTCTAAATCTTGAGTATAATTAGATTCACGAACTTCTTGCCCAACAGGATTATCAAGTTCCCAGATTTTGCTTCTTCAGCTATAGCAGCCCAAAGCTAATTAAAGGTTCCCCGATAGGCGTTAAGCGTAAGAACCCCCGTCCACTATCGTCATACTGCCTCAGCAGACACCGTATATTGTATTTATTTGAACATCACCGACCTTTACAAAAGTGACAATTGGCGCAAAAGGCGTTCAAGAAGCGTTCACCCCTCGACTGAGCTCAGTGGTCACGATACCCGGGTGGACGGAAATACAACGGATGTCGGGGTATCCAAGCAAGCTCGTTTGTATATATTATATTCGCGAGTTTGGACTGGTCGTAGAGTTGAAATGTCGAGAGATTCCCTGTTCAGAGTGCACATTTCACAGGTCCAAACCTCCAGGGGGAGCCAGCATGTGACCAGCGGAAGTGAGCGTGATGATGCGCACGTCTGCTCCCTGATGCGAAGACCATGGGCCATGTAGTTTGTGCCGAATTGGAGTTCAAGCCCATCCATGGTGGAAATGTGCGGGTGCCCGCGTTGTTGGTATCGATGAGCATATCAAGACGGTCAACACTGGCATTGACAAGCTTAGCAGCCTTGCCTTGATGGTTGATGCGTAGGATGACAGGTCGAGCCGCAAGAAAGTTATATTTGCTCCAGGTACAAGTACTTTAGTTCCTCGACTACGTCCGTGTATCGACCCCCTAAAATCGACCCCTCGGGTCAGTCTTCGCATAATATGAGCTACGGAAGTGCCACAATCTCACTTAACCCACAAGCACGAAGCCCACGACGTCTAAGAGCTCTAATTTCTCATGATACGCAATGACTGTTTTTACTCGGGGTGATTATCCAACGTATAGGAGATGGTGCTAGCTGGTGGGGAAAGATGTTCGAGGAGAACGCGAGCCATGAGGCCGCGTTCTCATCGATTCTATTTGTTATAGCGTGTTTGGTGTGCTGTATTAATTATGTGCGAGAAAGGAAAGCATTGCTAAGAAGAGGAAGGAAAATTCTGCGGCGGTCAATTGAAATTGAAGGAAAATTAGGGTATCGCAAGGCTTCGAGCTCAAGCCTAAGCTATTGTGATTCAGCTTTCTCTCTTGCTGAACCTCTGGACTATGTCATTCATGGCAATTCGCAAACGCTATCTTCGCGCTCACAGTCTACTTGACCATAGGAGGCATTAGGAAAGCACACTTTGTCATCGGTACCAGATTCAGAAGCATTGCAATCGCACACAGTTGAAACACCTTATTGAGAATTGATTTCAAGATTTGAACATGCTGTCATGAGAGTCTCGACTCAAGACTTCGCATGTTGTGGAATAAGGAGAGAAATATCAAGTGCGACGAAAAGTCTGATATCATTTCGATCTCATGACTCAGCGACGCTAAGCCTAAAGTAGCACTAAGCCACCCCCTTTTCATGTTTTAATCCCCCTTTTATATTTCCAGCAAATGAATTTAACTGGAGGAGAAAAAGAGACTGAAATTGATCTCAAAAATCGGACAATAGTAGTTAAATCTATCCTACATTCAACACATACACCAGCTTTGTCCCGAAGTCAAACAAAATTGAGAGTTCAGTTAATTCAATGATACACCAGTCAAATCTCCAAACTCTTCGTTCCCCTGCCCTTAATTCGACCCAAGTTCCTCCAAGCAAAGGAAAGTTTTAGTCTACACTACAGTGGCGGTACCATCTCCTTGGGAACAGCCAACCACTCAGCCCACCTCTCACCAAGATACTCATCAACCGCGGCCAACAAAAACCTGCCCGCATCGCCCACAGCCCAAAAGGATCTCCTCCCATGCAACACAATAGAAAAATACGCCAAGACAACCAAGGCCTCGGGCCTCCTTTCATCAAGCAGCTCCGTATACTCAGCACTTATGGTAATCGGCCACGTCGTCACGATCCTCGAACCCTGCGGCCCGTCCAGCGCTGAAGCACTGTCTGGAGGTGCCGAGTTATAGGTCCAGAGCAGACCTTCGATGGCTTCGCTGTAGACTCTTGATTCGAAGGCCGAGAGGCTGGGCGAGTGTGAGTGGGAGACTTTTGCGAGGAGGGCTGAGAAGGCGTGCGTTACGGCATCGTTGCGGTCTGGGACCGGGCCTTCGTGGGCTTGGAGTAAGATGCTGATGTCTGATTTTTTGATAATGTCCCAGGAATCTCCCATCATGACACGGACGCCCCGAAGGAGCCGTATTGACTGGACTAGGCGGTCGAGGAAGGTGTTGAGGTCTGGGCTGGGGGTTGTGAAGGTTTCGCAGAAGGAATGAAGGCCTAGGACGGCGGAGAAAAGGAAGGCGGGGATGAGGTTTTCTTGGGGTGATGGTGGGGGTTGAGGATTTAAAAAGTGCTAGGGCTTGGCTTTGTAATGTTGTTGATTCGGTAAGGTAGAGATTAGATTTTGAGGGGTGCTTGAAGCTGAGGCGCAAGGCGGCGACGGCGAGGCTTTCGTACATTAGGTATGAATGTGAGAAAGCGTACTATGAAGAAGTCAGTATATTAGGTTTATCATTTGAAGAGATAACCACAATTTTTTGAACACAGAGGAACAGTAATTAAGTGGTACTTTCAGTCACCATATCGAGAAGATAACATTCTCTAGACTAACTAAAATGGAGAAAAGGGGTATTAGAGCAGGCTCACCCGAAACATCGTTTCAATTGCAGCTAACCGATCCTCGGGTGACTCATTTACAAGGAATTCAGCTGCGTTAGAATGTACATTCTGAAAAAGCTCCAAATGGAGGAGATTGACATAAGGCTCGGCATAAGGTTGCGGACTTGAATTAGTATCACGAGGTGTGATACCAAGACTAGTATCTTGAGATCTAGTTAACCCGTCCTCGGATGCGGTATATGGAATGAAATCCGTGTCGTTTGGACTTTGACTACTTGCATTGCGAGTGTAGGAACATTGCTTGTTAGCAGTGGTGCAGTTGACACACGCTGGACGAGATTCATCGCACTATTAAAGATAGGAATCAGTATCTATCTCTCAAGACTAACTGAGTATGAGCTTAATACTCCACCTTTTTACGACTCAACTTGCACTCTACACAACCCTGTCTAGACTTCTTATGGCTTCTGCGGAGCATGGAGTGGGGTTGGCTTGGGGCGGTACTCAATGAACGTAGATTGAAACATGAGCTAGTACACCAACAAATGCAATACTTTTATGAATGTTTCCCTGCCCCTAATTTGAAATTCACGGATCTTGTTCTTGAATGATAGAGAACCGGTGAGCATATGTGAAAGCCTTGCAGTGAGAATGCAGACGACGTGCGCCATTGCCGAGCCTTCTTGGTGGGGTAGCGCGGGCTCAGCCACACATCATAGAGGCCGAGACCCTAATTATGGGTGGGGCTTATATCAGGCCTGTTGGATGGTAAACTTTTCATTGTTTAGGTTCATTTTGAACCAAGTCCAGAATCTATTTTGGACTTACAGAAACTCTGTATTTGTCCATGATCCAGTGTCTGGAGAGCGTGCTTGAAGTGAAACTTGTGGCCCAAGTAATGTTCTATTTAAGACGCTCTCTATTGTCTTTGCTATAATGCTTCTAAAACGTTTTGGTATTACCCAATATCTCTAGAAGCACTCCTATATCTATCTTATTAGAAAAACTTATTCTGAAAATCCATCATATAAACTAGAATATCTCCACACAATCCTAACCATCTGCCCAGCCAAAGATGTAAAGCCGGCACACTACCTGAGTATACTTATCTAGAATCCCCATCCTTATTCCTCCCATTTAATTCAACTCCCTCCTCACCCCTCTCAACGGCCTCCACAACGAACCCCGGAACCCAAAACAGCACAGAAACAACCAGCATAGGCGCCGCATCAAACACATAAAGCGTCCACTCATGCCGCAAACAAGACCCATCAGCCCCCTGCACATACTCCACAACCCTAAACACCGACCTGGCGAAAATCAACCAACAAACCCCATAAACCATCCCCAACGTCTTCCTCCACGGAACCAGCGATTCCCCTCTCGATTCCCTCGTAAAGCGCACCTGAAACACCACCCCAGTAACGAAAAACACCCCCAGCAACAACAGCTGAATGATCAGTCCCGCAACCACGAGATCAGAGCCCACCTGCGCAGTCTTGGGATGCGATGCTAAGCTCGAGGCGCCGCCTTGTATGTTGAGCGACAGCATATCGCCAACGACAAAGATTTTCGTGAGCCGCGAGGCGCGGATGGGCGATAGGTGCGTGGCGTGCAAGGCGCGTATAGTGCGAGAGAGCGTCATGTAGAGGGATGCTGTGTAGAAGGCTGGGGCGGCTACGAGGAATGCTGCTTGCAGGATGTAGAAAGGTATGCTGGCTGTGTTGTTGTATGCTGCCGCGCGGGATGCGTAGCCTATTACTTCGCCTGTTGAAAAGGAGTTAGTTGGAGTTGAATTTGGAACTAGGAGGAAAGAGGTGGAGGTTGATGGGCTGGAAGGAGATGGAGAGGGGGGTTGTTACAGAAGCAGCCCAGGGCGAAGTATGTACAGAACCAGGTGCGGTATTTGCAGATGCGCCACATGTGTAGACAGGTAATGAGTAGGAAGAGTATCATGAAGATGATAGAGGCGGTAAGAGAGGGGATATATTTCCAAAGACAATAGACGCCTTTGTATGCCTCGAGGACTGCCATTATGGTCAGTCGAAGGTTGACGGTCCCGAAGCTTAAGGGTTGATTCGCACGAGTTTTAATAGTCTAATAGTCTAAAAAATATATCGAAAGAGAGTCGGATTTGGAAGAGAAAGTGAATAGAGATGAAGAATGAAACGAGAAGGAGACCTAGAAGAAGGAAAAAGAGAAGATATGAAAGTCGGGCGGTAGAAAATATAGGGTCCACCAAGTCTCAACCTCAGCCCCGTACACTCAGAAATATCAACTAATGCCATGGCTTCAAACCTCAACTAAAGGAATACGGCACGCCGCACGCGTAATACGGTGCGATAAAAGACAAGAACGGGCTAAATTGCATTATAAATGCTGATTACTACCCAAAGAAAGTTTCTGCGGATGTTATGACCAGGAGATCAGGGCTATTGTGAGAAAGGGGCGGATACGGGCGCTAATCCCAAAACAGGCTATACGCGTATTTGCACATAGAGGCCGTGCTTTCGCTCTCACACGTGAGTGAGTCAATATGCCATGCTTTGTTGGCATAAGTAGGTCACGAAGTAGTCCTAGTTATAGCTTAGCGCTAGCATAAGAAGATACGTGCATATATTAAAGTCTTCAAAGTGAGGAGCGAGCCAAAGTGAGGTCCGGCATGTTTATGTAAGCAGCTAAGTCTAACACTTGCCGAGATCCACACGGGAAATGTATATCCTTTGACAACAACCCCAATTCCGGAAGTGACTTGTTTCTATGACGTGCATTCTTTTATCCCAATCCAAGTAACGGTTTTAATCCCAAGACTGTTTATGATAGCGCTACTATTGAAGATGCTATTTAGGGTATATAATTTCAGCTAAAGTAGCTCACCTCCAACCACTCATTTTACGCCAGCTTCTATCAAGCAAACTGTCATTGCCAACGTTACACCCATATCTCGTTAGCAGACTCATAAACTGCCAACTGAGCAGGAGTAACATCTGGGCCTGAAACAAAAGGTGCCAATCCCATAGCTGGCAGACCGCCCTCACAGATATGGTCTTTGATTGCGCGACCAACATGCTTGGATCTCCAACCCCACCGGGGAAATGAATTGGCGGTGTTCCGTTCAAGAATGCTGCAGCTTGTGCGCGGAGATATTCGGCATTATGGTTGCAGAGCGGCAGTACAGGCACATATATAACACTGCTGTTCGAGGCGCCCGTGTCCTCGCCCTCAACCATATGAGCTTCGTTGCAATGCCAGAAATCGGCATCTCCGGGACGAACTGTTTGGACAGAGACGAATTTTGTTGCAGCTTAGATAGGGGTGGTCGTTTTCGGACAGGTCTTGGCCTTGACCCATCCCAGCGCCGTGAAATACCGGCGAACTATCATCAATCACCCATTCTCCCTTTCCCGTCCTTGACAAAAGGCCGCAGCATGGTATATGCTGTGCTTGCAACTAAGTCGGGCAGGACTCGCAAAGTCCCTTCACCCGGCCCACAATCTGACATGGACGTCCAGCCCTGGATCACGTCAGTGTTATATCGGAAAGCTACAGAGAAGTCCAACTACCTGATATGTGCGAAATATACTGCAGCCTCCTGGGCCATTATGGAGATCATACACGGCTCCAATGTGAGGCGAGGCATCAAAAGCGTTGTGTTTCTCCCAAGCACCCTCAAGCACACTAGTGTAACACTTCCTTTACGGAGGGTCTTCCCATCGCTCAAGAGAACCCCCATCGAGATGAGGCCCAACATTCCACGCCTTGTCAGCCGGCTATAGAGCATTAACTTCAAAAGCAGCTTCTCTAACCGTCACTTTCTACTCACATTTCGAATCCCGACTCGATCTGCATATGTAATGACCTCCGACAGCACTATCTCCTCCTCGGGCTCAGCAACCAGACCTTATTCAACGCTCGGTGGACCTTTTGCACATTAGGGTGCGAGCGGGCCGCAACCTGAGCGGCGCTCCAGTATACTTCTAGAACCTGCGGATCGTCCGTCGGGAAACCAGTAGTTGACGGATTCGCCTTGATATAGTCACGCGTCTGCTGTTACCAATGGAGCGATAGTTGTCGGTCCACCATACCACGCACGATAATGATGCCGCGGGATTTCAACTGCTCTGCGGCGGACGCAGGTAGGCGACGATATCGGTGTATTGCACCTCGGGGATGATGCGTGCGCCGATGGATTCGGAAACCCACGCCAAGCCTCCTAGCAACCCTCACTCAAGCAACAGAATATATACTTTTTCCAGTACAGCAGGTAGACTCAGCCTAGGCACTCGCCCAAGCAGATAAATACTAGATGATGCGGCAATCAAAGCTAAAAGGCAAGCAGAAAAATAACAGCAATCGTGAGCATCCAAACATAAACAGACAGCGCATATCAACTCGACATGACTGAAGCTGATAATTTACAGGTTACTATTAACCAAGCAAGTAGACGAAGATCTTAACAGCCTTATCGATCATATCAATACTGACACCAACTATAGTGTTGAGTTCGAAACCTCCACCTAAAAAAATACACGAGAAAAGTTTGAGTTAACAGACTGACTAAGTAAGAAGGCAACTGATAAACTGATAAACTGATAAACCATCTGCTCTAAACATCAACATCTCGCACTACCGCAAGATCATGTCCACGAATTGAGGCTCTGCGGGTCCCTGCATATCCCTCTTCACCCACCCCTCTGCACGAAATACGAGGGTATTCCTTTTAAGTTGTATTTAAATTAACCTAGAATTAATTAAAAGCTTATGCATTTGACAGGTAGTAGAATTGAAAGAATGTTTTCAAGTGTAAAATCGTGATTTTTTGGTGGCGTGACATTCGCTTCTCCTGACTGTGAGCAAATGCAAGCAAAGAAGGGAAACCGACTATTATATTTAGAGGGAGAGCAAGGCGAGTTCCCCCCTTTAACTATCTAAGCGAAGGCGCAATCATTACTCAAGTATACGGAATAACCAATAACATTTGCCGCCAAGCGAGGGGGAATCCTTGCTTGTCTAATTCTAGTGCTGAGCTTACTTGGCATTTTAAATCCTACTAAGCAACTCGTATATTGCGGTCAGCATGAGTCCCTATATTTAGTACACAGGTAAATTACCCACGCGAAATGTTATCGCGAGTCGCGACTCGCGAATCTAATGCACGGAGTAAGGTTTACTAGGTAACTATGGATCTCGGCGCTTTTAACCTCTACCTCCGTACTCCGTACTCCAGCATTCCTTCGCCCTACGCACGTCCCCATCAAAAATAACTTTATTTCAAATTTGGGTCGCTCTCACTGCATACCCGTAGATAACAAACCCAACTCCAGTCCGTACCAAGCTTCCTTCCGATCCTCAACCCAGGGTACGGAACGAAAAAGGACTGCGTCAATGCTAGGGTGTTGCGGAATTGGTAATGTACGGATGATTGCCTAAGTCGGGCTCGCTCGCATGATCCAATTACAGGTAAGGGAGCTTGCCTTAGACCCGGCATTCCGTGGCTTGTCCAATGGTGGCTTGCTTGCTTATGGTGCTTGTTTTCGTTTGGGGCTTTAGCATTTGGTTATACGAAGTCCTAGCTGTAGTTAAGTCGGGCGCATGCGTGTTCCTGTCCCGTCATGAAATGGATGGCTGGCTCGTATAATATGAGTCTGACATCTCATCTCGCCCTTTGTTCGCGACCTCTTCTCTTCTCTCCTCTGTTCTGTTCTGTCAAGTCATGTCTTCCGCATAATAATCCAGCATCCAGCATCCAATAATTCCACAGGAGCGATTCTCCGTTCCCTTCTCTCCGCATTCCACACACCCTCACTCAGTCTTCCCTCCCCTCCCGCCCTCCAATACCCAGCAACCAAAAAATGGGTATCAAGCTCGACCACGACACCACAATGCCTCTCCCCAGCCCCCCAGCCCCTCCATCCCGCTACTACAAAGCCGCGCGCCTAACCCTCTCACTCCTCAGCACCAC
>QGMG01000684.1:0-20764 GCA_007825325.1 Lachnellula cervina | reverse complement strand
GAAAAAGGGAAAGGCAGCTTACAATAGTAAAGGACATAACAAATGCCCAAAATGAAGCCATAGGGTACGCTCGAACAGCCTCCAGCACCCCCATGTTATGCTCGGCGTTCTCTGCCTCGACTGCATCCGCTTTGTAATCCGCGACCTGCGCCTTTTCGTCCAGGTCGTAGACATGTTCAATCTGGGAGAGGGCCCTCTCGGGCTCGACCTCGACCTCGTTCTTTGTGGCGCCGCCGGGGGATTTAGAATCGATAGGGTCACTCATGTTGGCTGCTGGTGTTTGCCTCTGCCTTTGCCTGGATGAATAACGTGTACGTGGATGGTACCCAGCAGGTGGTAGGTAGTAAGGGAGAAGAGGACAAGGAAGAAGGAAAAGAAACGACAGCGACCGGGAAGGCTGTACCTTTTATGCTTTTCGTACGGAGGCATTCACATTGTCGATTTTGGGTAGGACATCCGCCTAAAGGTCATGTGCAGCCTGGGGTATGGGGTATGCGGAGCGTAAAAGGTGCGGGGTATAACAGGCCGACTGTACACCCGCAGCGGGTTAGATGGCACCGAGCCGCGTCGCGTCTGCTAAAATTTAGTGGACATGGGGAAACACATGGCTGGGGGGCTGGTCGAGGGGGAAACTGGTCTAAGCTCGCTCTCTTCCCCGGACTTGACTTTCCTAGTTAGGACTGGCCTCAAGTGATTGCGGTCTTGATGTCGATGTGAATTCGGCTCAGGCCCGTATTGCTTACCGTAGTACCACACCCCTTACCAGTACACCAGTGGGTGACAGAATTCGCGACGCACCCCTAGAGTTTAAGCGAAAACACACCAAAACACACACTTTCCCCCGCTGAATAACACTATATATTTATAGTATAAGCATATATAATATTATATTTCAAGAGTCTATCAAACCTTTAGATTAGATTATACATAGACTTTTAGTTATCAAAGTTAATTTCTTAGAAGTTATTTAAGTAATAAGAGTTTACTAAGAAACTTTACTAAGAAAACTAATCTCTATTAAATAGATAAAAGACTAAAAGTATTATAGTAATTATAGTTAGTCTAATATACATCTCTATATATAAGTATCTCATAGACTTTTAATTAGCTTTATTAGTATAAAGGCTAAGTTTCTGTTACTTTCTGAAATAGGTGCCTTTTGGTGTGTTTTCGGTTAAATTCTAAGGGTGCGTCGCGAATTCTGTCACCCACTGGTGGTACAGTAAGTCAGTAAACAAAGGTCAAGCCAGGTAAAGGCTCCCTAAAATAGATTCACCGACTCACCCTATATCCCAAATGTACTTCGTACTCCGTATAATTGAATGGCTAGCCCTTGCAGCACAAGCACAGCTTTGGGAACCCCGCGCATTCCATACAGAGTTGCTTCGCGATGGCGCGCCTTGCAATAGTCGGTTCGTCCTTCTTAGCTAGAGCAAGAGATGATTGATATTATCAACCCTTAGTCCTATCTCAATACCAATGCGCGACCCTCCCAGCTCACAGAGAACGAGAGGCTGAAGTATGTGTGGGGCGTAGAGGGGAGGGCATCACCCCAATTCAAGACATGGAGTCATCAATCAGTCCAGAAAGAACATTTGTCGCCCCTATCAGATCAATAGAGTCGTTAACTTAGACAGACCACGCCTCTACTCAACATACTTCCCCACTAATTGTTTCGATACAGTATACGAGTGGTATTCCACGACCACGACCCGTCTTCCTGAGCCAATCACGCTTCACGGTCGCGGAGCGCCAGCGAAAGAAGAAGTCGTGAACGAAGCCAGTGAGAAGCTCTGGCGTATCATATGATCGACGTATAACATACAGCTACTGTACCCGAGCGATGCGATGGTAGGGATTCGGACCGAGATGAAAGCCACGTCCAACCTTGTACTCTCGACCGGAGATAAGATCTTTGTGTCTAAAGGCAAACAGATCTTCCATACGGCCTAATCGCCCAGAGCCTCGAGCCATGTCATACGGTACGGCTTTACCTCCGTACTACTCTAGAGGACCAGCTTGCTCGTCTCGAAGCTGTTGCTTCCTCTGCGGGCGTCCTGTGTACGACATGGTCAGCAACGAAGATGCCCGGTGATCTTGTAAACATGCTAGGGCAGCTTATGCACCATCTTGGTCATGGTAAGGAGATTGCGGATGTGATACGGGTCACAAAGTCGGAAGAAGGCATATAAATTTAGACAACAGGCCTGGCCGGCCATAGATGCCAGAGTTGCGTAGCACAAGATAGAGCGGGGCGGGGCTACTTTGATCATGTGACTACACCGTACTTAGCCAAAAAATCCAGCCAAGCAGCCGTGAGATCAATGCATACCGCCGCGCTACATTTATTTCTCCAAATTATATACCTAACATCAAGACCTTTAAGGTACGTACCGTAGTTTTGAATATCCGTGCTATACGACGCCACACTTTATCCACCCCGCGCCACCGGTTATTTTCATGTCTTGGAACTGGTGCGCTTATACCATAGTGGGTCCTGGTTAGTTTCCATGGGCACGCGCGTGATACGTGGATTATCTTAAACATTTGAAGAAAAGAGTGGGGAAACATAATGATCCAGCAACCTGGAACGCTCTTAATTAGCTACCGTAGTTCAGGAAACAAATCCAAGACGCCAGTCAGAACTGTAATCGAATCGAAGCTGGGTGAGCCATCGAGGCGGATTATTATATCAACTCGCTCATCCTTAGTTTTAACGCGGGATATGGAGGACCTTAGTGTTCTACTGTTCGGGGGCTGACTTAGGAGCGCCGCTGAAGCTAGTGAAGGTACAGTGGGTAACCTGAAACGAACGGAGATGGCAGACTTTGTGGGAAGGAGAGGGAGTATGGTGTGAAGGTGGAAGAGCCAAAAGGAAGACGGGATAGAGAGAGAGAGGGTTAGCATCGTGAATGATATCGCGGGTTGGATTTAAGAGCTTCGGCTTGACTCAAGGAGTCAAGCAGCTTCTGAGTATTTGTGGGCCTCGATCTCGGCCTCTAGCTTAGATGCAGAGCCTAGAATGGTTACGGAAAATGGTAGTCCCAAAAGGCATGACGGTTCACGACATCTAAATGATTCGTGCGGATCGTGGTTATTAACTAAGAAAGTGCTAAGTGTCTGAAGTGTCTGGCCTCTGAAACCCCTCCCCTTATTCTTTTGATATACTCCTACAAGGTCTCATACATCTGATATAATTCCGGGCGCAATGCTTTCCAACTTCTCTATCAACTCATTGAAAAAGCTCTTTTGTATGCGTTTGCCTTTGGCGTTGGTTACTGAAGATGCGGGCCTGGTCGTGGTACTTATTAGCAAACAAAGATTTAGCATTTCAGTAAAGGGAGCTTACGTTTGAACATGGCAGTTTGACAAGTACTGTCCATTGCTTTCCTCTCCTGATAATACTCCATGAACAAGCGCACGACTTCCCATCTCTGTGCTTCGAGCAAGAACCTTTTCCATCATTCTTGCTGCAAACCCCATATCCACATCGCGTACAAGCCCAGACTTGCAGTAACTAGGGTTTGGGGTATTGATGATAACCGGAAGCTTTTGCGAAGACGTCGTCCGGTCCGCCAGTTCACGAACGGCGTAGATGACGAGTAATTTCGAAAGCGGATAGCGGCCCTCCATGTCAGCTGTCTTCGGATCATTCAGCGTCTTGAATATCTCCCCCTCCCTCACGTCTAGTTCCTTCAGCGGCGCCATGTAGTGCAGCGCCGAATTCGGAATCACGAATCTCGGCACGATCCCGAACTGTTCTGCAGACTGGCGAAGTTTTGGAAGAACGAGCATGCACAGCAGAAAAGTGCTGACCACGTTTGTAGCGATCGTTCTCTCGTTATCCGCGACGATGCTGAAGGTTGGCGTGAGGATACCCGCGTTGGCAAGCACAGCATCTAGACGGGGTAAATTTGCGGCACGGGATGCAAACGTCTTGACAGAGTCGTAGCTGTCCATATCCAATGGCCATATTTCGATGCAGGATTCTTTTCTCTTGGTGGAGGCCAAGATGTCTCGCTTTGCGTCTTCGCCTTTTTGCAGATTTCGTACGCCCATGATCAGTTTGTCTACCCCGAGGCGGACCAAGTGCCGACTGGCTTCGAGGCCAAGACCTGTGTTTGCTCCTGTCACGATGACAGTCTGTTGTTTGATGCTGGCATCGGCTGTGGGATATGGCAGACTGATGAAAGAGGATACAATGACGTCGAGAGTACCATATAAAGCTGAGAATAATGACATTATACCGGTTGCAATCCGTACGTTTCACCAAATAAATAACATTCTGGAATGCGGGAACTTACAGATATATATACACTTCTTCAAGAACGCAAACTTTTGATGTGTAATTGACGCGGAACGGGTTTAACTGCTGGATAGATACATCTTAGGGATTATGAAAGACGATCGGGGTTAAAGCAACGTACAATAATATTCCATAGTGGTTAAGTAGCCAGCCGTCTTTGAGCGGAAAAAGCAGATCGCGGGGATATTAAATCCGCTCCGTCGCCTAGCATACGATTGGCTACCTCTAATTGCGGGTACCCACCATCTCAACCTCAATGCTCACAAAAGCACCCAGTCTTGAAGAAACAATGCGCTCCCCAGAGAAATCAAACGTAGCAAGAAATGCACCAAAAATGCATAGCACTAATATAGATAGTAGGCGAATGGTCAGCAGAGAACCCAATGGTGGGAAAGTAGGCAAACGGAACAGGCCACCAATCTCCTGTGAGCCATGTCGTATTCGAAAGTATACTGCGTGCTCTTCGTGAGCAACATAATACTCACATGGAAATAGACTGAAGTGCAATCGTGGCTCACCTTGCGAGACGTAAGTAAGCTTCTTAGAGCTGTATTCCCTACTCGGACACTCGGGAATATTTGACTCTATGTTTTCAAGAGCCAATTTAATTTGCAAATATTGTCTCAACCTATATGGAAGATTGCTCCAACTTCTGAAAATTACTATGTGTGGCAAGACTGACGCTGAGATGTTCACTGCAGGTGCGTCAAGCGGAACAAGCAATCATCATGCGAATACGCGGACAATGCCAATCGAAATAAGCCGAAACATAACAATACCGGAGATCGTTTGCAGAACTTGGAGAATATCGTCCTTCAGTTTGTGCAGAACGGCGTTACAGGAAAGCTTGAGGAGCAGGAGACAGGTACCCCTAGTGAGAGTACGGATCCCACCCAAGGCTCGACAGATAGCACCACGCCGACAGGCGAGCGTGGAACACTGCATGTTCAGGGCGGGCAGATGAATTATGTCGATTCCAGTCACTGGTTGTCAATTCTCCATGATATCAAAGAAGTTCGAGAACAGTTGGCTTTGTCAAGTGCTCAAGAACAAGAGGGGAACTCTTTTGATAGAATTGGCCCACAGCCAGACGCGGATTTGGTCTTTGGTCTACAGCAACCTCTCAACATCAGTGAAATCATCCGGTCTCTGCCATCAAGGCCAGTCTGCGATAGTCTGCTCTCCCAATATTTCAATTCGCAATACATGATTATTCGTAAGATCTATCCTTCTTTTAGGGAGTGTTCCACTCACTACGTTAGCCATTATACATCCACTCAAATTTCAGAAGGAATATGAACAATTCTGGCAGGATTCGTCCAAATCGCCTACAATCTGGATTGGCCTTCTATTCTCCATCCTCGGCCTTGCCACCACCCTCCGGCAGACTACAAACTCAAACACGCCCATCGAGTCTGGAGCAAACTTCATTTCCCCCAAAGCTTTCCGACTCAGAACCACGCAATGCCTCGTTCTGGGGAACTACTCTACCGCTAAAGCTTATGGGCTGGAGACACTGGTACTGTATCTTCAGAGCAGCTTGATCGGGCTCGCAGACTCGCAAATTAATCTCTGGTTTCTCATGGGCATCATTATCCGTCTGGCGATGCGCATGGGGTACCACCGAGACTCGAAGAACCATGATAATATATCCCCCTTTGAAGGCGAAATGCGCCGGCGAGTATGGGTCAACATCTACCAGTTGGATGTATTGATGTCTTTTCAATTAGGTCTTCCCAGCATGATCCCGACAGACTATTGCGATACCGAAGCACCGAAAAACCTCAATTTCACGGACTTCTTTCCAGACACTGAGGTCTTACCACCGTCGCGGCCCTTGTCAGATCAAACCTCAATCTTATACACCATTGTTAAAGGGAAAGTAATGGGGGTATTCAAAAAGATTGTCGCCCACTCGCAGTCCCTGTCTCCACCCCCTCTAGAGACAACCATCATGCTAGACATAGAGATGCGCGAAACCTACAATAACATACCCTCAAACTACAAAATGATGGATGTCAGCCGCTCGTTCATGGATACACCGAGCACTATCATGAAGAGATGCAGCATCGAGCTCCTCTATCTCAAAAGCATCGTCGTCCTCCACCGACGATTCCTCAACAGAGACACATCAGATCTAAAGTACGCGAAATTCCGACGCAGCTGTCTCGACGCAGCTATGGACATCTTGGCTAGACAGGCGGACCTACATCAAGCATCCCAGCCCGGCGGACAGCTGTATGAAGATCGGTGGATGCTATCATGGCTCGCGGCGCATGACTTCCTAGTAGCCGCCATGGTCGTATGTTTAGAGCTTTCAGAGTATATGCGAACTTCTACAGCGCCACAAACTGCGGATTTCGGACGCCAGTTGGAGGCCCTGCAGACTTCACAAATGATATGGACGTCTCGTACTTCTCATGACCCGGCATCGAAAGAAGCTCGTACTGCGGCGCAGGTATTGGAGTTGATGATTCGGAAGGTTAAAGATGACAATACCAGTTATCCATCAAGCTCCGCGGCACCTCGAGAAAATGACTTGTTCTTTGAGAGTTCGGATTTGCCGTACGCTGAGCCCGTGACTGAGATGATCAATGGATCGGAGAATTTGGATTGGGTTAGTACAGTCTTAATATTTACCTTGCAGCTGGATGTGACAGACACTATCTCTAACGCTTCATCCGTAGTCGCTGCTAGATCAATATTTCCAAAACACGGAAGGAGCTCAAGACTTTACTTCGTCACTTGATACGTACAGCGAAGAGCAAATTGGAGATCTATTCCAAAGTATGGAGCCGGATCCGACGGCTTGATATATTAGGCACTTTGCAGATATTGTCTTTGGTGAAGAAGTGTTTCCGATGTGTAAAACGCTTGCAAAGGTGCGAAGTTATTATCAACCACCTCACCACCCTACCCAAGTAACACTTTCTTCATCCCAGCTAGCAAATAAGAAGACCGAGCGTGCGTGATTAGAACAAAATAATAGATAGTACGAGTTCAATAATGGGAAGGGAGAAAAGAATGAAAGGGCATGCATGGGAGGGAGCGGAGGTCCAAAAAGCAAAAACATACAACAGCAGGTATTCGCTGGTGGTCACCCACCCAACTACTAATCTGCCGATCTGAGGCTTGTGTATGGCAGAGCGGACGGGATGCCCAATTCTCCTCAGTCTATGGTCGTATGTACCAGCTCTTTGATTATTTCTATACATAACCTACCCTGCTCTTGTCCACGCCTTCTGACTACGCGGGAAGGGTCGGTCGACATCTGGGCACTCCAGTTTTATGCCACAAAGCCTAATGCTCCTCATGCTAGGCAGGGAGATACAAGCGGACTTTTAATGTCCCACGCCTACGGCAAGTTCAAGCTATATATTCACGTATAACCTAGTTTATTCATGAACATTAGTGCTATTCACGAGTAAACTAGTCTATTTATGTAGTGAATATTAGCGTAGATTCATGAATGCTGAGGATTCACGAGTAAACCGGGATACATAAAATGTGATTGTTTCCGATTGAAAAATTGTTACTTATGCCTCTTTCCGATGTCAATCTCGTCGTTTTCTTTTGTGGTGTTTGCTACGGAGTAATGCATCGGATCCCCTATCCTCTGTTTGAACGCTGCTTCCCGCTTCCATACCTGCGGCTGGTCGACACAAGGATAAAGTCCCCTTCAGACATTCATCCCGGCAAATGCCAAAGGGCAATTACGAGCGGGTCGACTCCTGCCTGGGAACTTTCCAAAGCTTGTATGCTAGTAAACGCTGCTCATCCAGGTCTAACGGGTACCCGGTCTGACCATTGGCTATGCTTTGCCAACCGTCTTTTGCAGTCTTCATCTTCTTGATACAGATGGTGAATAAAGGATACATCATAACCAATACATCGCTGAAAGGCACGGGATTGTAATGTGATCGGCGGCTGGCAAACCGTTACACAATGACGCCCGAAGAAGGCCTGAACTTACTGCACCGCAGAGGGCTAATTATCTGGTGTTTTAAGGACAGCTTTCCTACCGCAGGGAAGGCCATTCACACAGGAATCGGTTTTAAAATGGTTCTATTCTCCTCATTCCAATGATTTTATGCCCAAGAGATCATTCGACACTTCTATTCAATACAATCCCTAAAAGGAAGTCGCACGAGATACACCACCACGACTGTAATGATGTTCCGCATTCGGTGCCACCAATGGCTACAAGGCAGATATCTCTCACTCAAAATCAAACCTCGCTGCATTAGTTCAGTCGCTCACTTAACATCTGCGCAAATGCCACAGTACTTCGCACATCTGGACAGAAAATTGGCTTCTGAAAAGCTCAGCCCGGTTCTACAGAAACCGCCTGCGCCACAGTTTCTTCGACCGCTAATCTATCACCCAGGATCATCAACTTGGGTTACACATGAGAGCAACAACCATCAAAGCTTAGAGAGCGGTAGTGTGTTGAAAGTCGTATCCTGGAACATCGATTGGAATAACGCTGGGACTGAGGCTCGGGCAATCGCAGCACTGGAGCATCTTCAAGGGCTTTTTGGAGAAGTACAAGAACCGTTCGTTGTGATGTTTCAAGAAGTGCATCAAGAATCGCTTGAAGCTATTCTGGACAATTCCTGGGTGCAGCGGAATTTCGTCATCTCAAACGCTAAGGCTCCTGAGTCTCTTTACACGAACATTCCTGGAAATTCTTTCATCTTAAAGCACCTCGATTGGGAAGCTGCCCGGGATTTTTCCCTCTTGATGATCTCGAAAAATCTGGCAATAGAAAATTGCTTCCGTGTCCCCTTTGTGACTCAGATGGGAAGGGATGCTCTCGTGATTGACATACCGGTATTCAGCTCTAAAGAACAGACCGAATCGAAAGAATGTCTTCGCCTTTGTACGACACAACTAGAGTCAACATGGAGCAAAAAGCACTACCGCCCGGGTCAGCTAGGTCTAATTTCAACTTTGCTGAAAGGGGTACCCACCATGAAATCCAGGATTGTGGCGGGGCTGGTAGGGGGGGATATGAATGCACTCTACAAGTCGGAACGTGACTTCCACAGGGCAATAGATGTCGACCTGCAAGATGCCTGGGAAGACGTCCCTGCACCTCCAATACCGGTCCTGAAGGGAGCTAAAGACTTCTCCTATGGCCGCGCAAGAGGAAATACGTGGGGATACCAATCAAACCCTGGGCGTAGAGGAGGAATGCGGATGGACAAGTTCCTTTATACCGGGTCTCTCGAAACCGTCGCACTTGATGAAGTCCAAGATGTTACAGGAAAGATAGGACGACTT
Organism: Lachnellula cervina; assembly: GCA_007825325.1. NCBI lineage: Eukaryota > Fungi > Ascomycota > Leotiomycetes > Helotiales > Lachnaceae > Lachnellula > Lachnellula cervina. Next base: position 11,172 of record QGMG01000684.1, on the reverse strand, counting down.
GGTATTGGGTTGACAACAGAGTTAGAAGTGTGGGAGAGAGAGACTATGGAGAAGCTTGTCGTACGGGGAGAGTTGGTGTCGAGGCCACACAAGTATTATTTTTCCCAACATCAGGCTGCGAGTCTGCGAGAGAAGGGCTGGCTGGGCCAGAAGGAATTTGTCCGCACGAGGGTCGACGCCTGGGTTAGCGACCACTTTGGAATTGCAGTTGGTGTCAAAGTTCTCGGGGAACCGCTGTCAAACCCATGAAATGTACAACCAACCTTTCCCTATCTTTCCTAAAAACTCTTATCGTTGTTGCAGTCCGGCTTGGCTCAGTTTTAGCTCACCTACAGCTCAGCCTATAGCAGCAAAAGCTCAGGTCCAAAGATGGAAATGAAAAATGCTCATATCGAGATGCTGATATTGAAATACCTGTTCCTCTAATCGTCCATCTTAGTATTGCACGTGAGAGACGTCGTCGCATTCGCTCCTAGTCTATAGAGGCAAAATGTCCCGCCATGCAAAAATGTCCGCGTCTTCTCTACACCCAAATATTCTTTTTTCAAGGGACTTTCTAGTATTAAAACTACTATAACTCAAGTAAATCAAGACTAAAATTAGTTAATTTTGGATTTTTAAAAAGCTTAGCTATAGCTCTTTGAACTGTTTCTACTTTTAATCATTAGGGTATACTAGCGCATTCTATAATTAGGAGAAAGGTGTAATTTAGAGACAAAGTTGCTGCAAATAAGCAAAATGTATAGGTTTTGCTAGTAAATCAGAGCGCCACTTTTTGCTCCCGTAGACTAGGAGCGAATGCGACGACGTCTATCACATACAACACTAAGATGGATGATTGAGTCCGTTTTAAGTAAAAATAAGGTGTAAAATATAGTATTTTCTAATAAAAGCTATATATATCATATTTAAAACTTATAATAAATTACAGTATATCATAAGAAGATAATAGATTTAAGTCCGTTGAATCTGCGTCCAATCCAAAGAGACCTTTAGCATTCTAATTAATGTTCTCCCTCTGATGCTTCAGTTGTCCTCGTTAAACTAGTTATCGGTTAGCTTGTATCACTCTGGGATGTGTTTGGTAGATGAGATATACTTCAAATTCGACCTTTCCCTGATAGACGATGCTACCATAGCTCCCACATTCGGCGAACCCCGTCAAGAAGTTAATGAGAGGTTAGTGTACAGTATACTTCTGAGTTCCAGAGACTGCATTTGCCATAAGCTTTATCTTGGAATTGTCGTTGTTAGCGAACGACATTATTTGTCTCTTCGCAGTAGTCACTGTTTCAGTCTCGCCCCAATCTTGGTTTGCAAGCTCGTTGATGAGGGAGAGCATCTTGGTTTGAGGCGTCTCGGTTCGTTTGTCAAGTATAGCGTTTCCAGCAGTTGGCATCGCGCTAGTCAGGCTCAGGAGCCCGAGGAAGAGAATGAGAATAGATGTGAACTGCATGATTGCTAGTTTATTTCGAACAGATAGATTGAGGATGATTTGATAATAAAAATAGTTGAGGCTGGTTTGAAAAGTCTAGCTGGGTTGAGAAATTGATAGTGTTGCAAATGTATAAGAGTATTATTTGATATCTAACGAAAAGTTTATTAGGAGAGAACAGACAACTTTATATACATAAAGGACATTTTCTTCGGTAACTCTGACAGTAATAACAATCCTGAGAGGAAGGTAGTAGAAGCTTAGGATTGCGTGGATTGCTATCCCCGCGTCGGTAACAGTGCCCAGAGGGTTAGTTCCTCGTGGCGGTAAACCTTCTTATTATTATTAACCAGGTACGGAATAACCTATCTTCCCACGTCGTGTAATTCTTGTTCTAATTATAGAACTTTTAGCACGCGGAGTACATACGTCGCTACTGCCGCACAGGCCAAATCTGATATCGCTCTCTCAGGGTGAAAAAGTGGCGATGGAGATCCATACATACTGAGAAATACCACAAAAGCTTGCGCGTGTACCTGAAAGTACCGCACTTTCATTCCGTCTCTTTTTCCTCGCTCTAAGAGGTTGCTTGTGTGCTGAACTAGTAGGAAAAACAAACAGATCGCATATGAGACCTTGTACGCGTCAAATTAGGTGTGGAGACGCCCGCAAAGTACTACGCGGTTAAGTATTATTATAATTCTAAATTAGTGCTTTCACCCCTCGATTCCTAATTAGGAAGTTATAGTAATTACAGCCCCTGTAAGTATTGCCTTTAGAGGCTTAGAGCTTCCGCTAAGGCTCTATATGCGCTACTCTAAGAGGCTTAAAGTGCGCACTAAAGCCCCTGTTATCTTCGAATTATAACAATACTTAATCGCTGTACCTCCGTATAGGAGTTGAAGGCTATCTGTATTCTTGCTGCCCTGTGGCACAGCAGCAGGAGCGGATAAGTAAATGGCAGTTCCCCGCCACCCCTCATCATGAAGTCTCAACACCACTTGTATTACAACCACCATAATGAATTCGCAAATAACGCAGATGACCGCGGATAAGACCTACGAACGGAGAAAGACGACAGATATACGTGCCTTTTGCGTGTCGCGAGGACTTTTGTCAAAGGGTCTCGCCGACGCCTAACTCATTTATTAATATCTTCTGACGAGTTGAAAACACTAGCTGGACGCAAAATCAACTACCAACACCGACTTGAAGCTTATAGCAAGAAGAAACTCGATTCAATCAAACCCTGCCTCTATTTCAAAGAACTACCTGCCGAGATTCGTATAAAGATTTGGGAATACTCCTTACCGGGCCCAAGAGCACTTTGTCCAGGCTATCCACTAGAGCCTGAGAGAGAAAAATATACGAGAAGAAGGTCTCTAGCTTACGGATGTTACGAGGACCCGCCACCTGAAGTTCATATTGCCTATGATCAAACAAGCCTATTCTTTCCGAAAGATCAGCAGCCTCCGAAACCTGCAGCTCTCGACGTCTGCCGCGAATCACGATATATTGCCTTACAACGATATCGATTGGTTTTCGGCACAACGAACATATATGCGGATTTGGATACCGATATTCTATACTTTGGTCCGGCATACACTGGGTCTCTAGGCAATGCAGGGAAGCTATGGGGATGGGTGGAGCCCGCTTTAGATAATTATTTGCGAGTGCCAGCACCGGTGGTTGTTGCAGATTTATTAAGCGTCAAACGAGTTGGGTACAGGTACACAGGTGGATGGGCTGGTTACGATCTTCCTCAGGGTGGCGGCCGTCAATTGAGAGGGGAATTCATACCGTGGAAGGGCCTGAAGGAAATCCTGCTAAGCCACGAACCCGAGGATATCCCCAGCTACAAGGAGCCTGGATATGTTGACTTTGCTTATCTTGAAGGCTGGGAAGCCAAGGAATGCCCTCCGATCCCAGTTCAGACTTGTGACAGAGACGATTTCCCTTTAGCTTCAGCTTTTGATAGTTTATTGCAACTATCAGATGATAAGACTAAGGTTAGCTCTTCTGATGATATTTCTTCGGAAGCTGAGACCTACAATGATCCATCCGAGGATGATAATTCCCCGAGGCGGCTCGCAGAGAGAACTATGTCTTCTTTCAAAACAGAACCCGTCCAGAAGAGTTGGAGGGGCCGTGAATTACCTGCTGTAAATCTTATTATAGCCAGAAGGGTTCCAAACATTCCAGCTTTTATACCGAAGAAAACTATGGTCGTCTAGCTACTTTTATACATATTTTGTTTGCCCCCTCAATATCCCCTCTTACTAAGAACTTGATATAAGGTATAAGAAATCGAAACTTGATCAAGCTATATCTGTGATCAGTTCTTTATTTATATTCCACACTTGGCCCTCGCACTGATTTCAATATGTATCCAAGGCTTCGAGCCATCAAATCTTCACCTAAATGATCTACATATATTGTTTGATCATCTCCACCATACCTCCATCATCCAGTGATAAGCTATGGTTGGACTGTCTTCTTTGTTCCGCCTTCTGCAAAGCTCCATGTGTATCAGCTCCATTCTCCAATAGAAATCTTGCGCTTTCAACTGCTCCCGCGTTAATCGCATGATGCAATGCATTTCCAAGACGCATATTCTTATAAAACCATTGATCGTCTACACTTGGGTCATATCCAAGATCCATAAGGTGTTGCAGTACTGGAATTCACTCTGAACCCCGGGCTTTTCAGCCAGCAGCGCTGTGTAACGGTAGACTGTTCTCGGGGACGGCGCCATACTCGATCAAGAGGTCAATCCCCTCGATTGCAACTTCTGGGTCTTCACAAGCAGCAAGAGTAAGAAGGGTGCCGGAGTCGTATCCTCGGGGATTTCTCCAGAACATTCGAGGTCCCAAGTTTGGGTCGGCACGGTGCTCGAGAAACCATCTGGTATGCTCCACCGAGTATAGAACTCTCCTGCATCTGGAATAAATAAAGTGTTTATGGGACTTTTAGGCTCGGGGGGTTTCACATCAGGGTACCGACCGAATAGCTGCAAGTGCTATTGATATCCCAGCCATCTTTGTACATAATTTTGAACGCTCCCAGCGGTGCACGTCCATATGCCACACCGTTAACCAAATGCTTCTCAATTTTGGCAACACCTTCGTGGAGGAGGTAGTAAGCGACCTCAGCCTGGACATGAACGAGGGCGAAGTAAAGACATTTTTGGATCTGCGGATGAGGCAGATGCTCGGAGTTTTCCGGGTTTGATAGAATAAACTTTACGGTGTAAATGTCACCGTCTTGGCAGGCCTGCTTAAGGGGCGAGTATGGGGCCTTCTCCTAGACCTTTTCGATGATTTCTTCAATATTCGCGTCATGTTTGTAATAAAAATCCTCGTATGGTAGCCCTGGTTCGCCGCGGGGATCTGTTAAAGGAAGCGCGGGGTATTCCATTAATCTATATCTGCTAGGGTCGGAGAAAGAGGCGCACTGTGTCTTTGATCTTTCGTATTTTGTGGAGGCGTAATCTAACAGGTGTCCGAATGAGATTATAAATTCTTGATCTAGCTGTGGCCATCTAGCTTTTCGACCCAAATCGTTAGTAGTTTTGATTCACATGACTTGACATTGTCACCTTGATGAAGCAGCCCTACTGAAATCTGATTGCGAACTAACTTGTACAGTAAGCTAAACACAGTTCGGCGTTCTTTAGCCTAACCCCCCTTAATTATTAGCTCCTTAGTGTTTTACGGTCGTTTCCACAAGAAGAACCCTTGATGTGGATAGAAAAGGCGGCACTAATTTATAATCTGCTAGGTAGCGTGGGATATTAATATAGTTGAGAATGAGTGCCGCTGTTTATATCCAGCAAGCTCAGGGGTTTATACTTGGCCGTCTTTTATGGGGAAGGCTGAAGATACTATGAGTTGGAAGGAAAACATTTTCGGCTACATAATATTCAGGGGCTCGCTTAGCTTGCTAACTCGGGGCTAACTCTTGTATTGACAGTAACTGTACTGTACAGGTACGGGGTGCATTTGTCCATTGACTATCGAGCTCCGGAACGACAGCCTTGATTCTTTTAACTAGAGACAATGGTATTATCCCTCACGGAGTACCTGAAGATTCCACACTTGAACTGTTCTGATATGAATTAGAAGTGCATATGATATAGCAGCCGGTGGCCAGTCTGTCGATCAGTCACTTTCATTAAAGTTCCCTACCCCGCGAAATATGATTAACCTTCCTGGGCATTCACCAAGCAAGTCATAAGAGCCAGCCCTCCATTTTGCGTCTCTACAGTCCTCCCCCTCCCTCTATCATTCAAATCCGGGGCCGAGTCGTTCACCACTGGCGTTGTCCCAGCAGCTGGCACAGGAGGATTACTCGGAAGTCGCCAAATACGATTCTGGGGAATCCCTTTATTCATCACATCCGCCGCCCCAGCTAAAGAACTCGTCCAACCCCCCGGAACCGTATAACTTGCATCCCACCAACCTCCATAAACACCTGTCGCGTTCCTCGTCGCATATGCATATCGAGCATTATGCAGAATCCAGGGCAGATAGCTCTCGCACCGTGTCTGGTGATCCTGTGCCTGCGCAGGACTTGCGTTAAAAATGACGCTGTCGTTCTGCCTCTTTTGCTGATTCTCATCCATTGCAAGTGGTTGGCAGAATTGGGTGAGGTGATGGAAGAATATTCCTTTGAAATTCTGTGCATCCTGGCTACAGCTTCCGTCTACATCGCAAAGATCTTGCAGTATGCCGTCCGAGCCTAAACCAGCCCATGTTCCGTTGGACAAAGATTGCCAGCCCGTTGCGTTGATGACGCTTTTCATCAAACCATAACCGTCGTTGAGGTATGTTTCCTTTCCGGTAGCGTCCCAAAGCCCACGGATGCCCGAGAGAAGAACACCCTGGTTGTAAGTGTAAACGGACTCGTCCCTTGCATCACACTTTCCAGTTCCAATAGAAGTGGGGCTCGTCCAATTTGTGATGTGAAACCCGTCAACGTACAGTCCTTGAGCATTAGTCATGTTGCTTGTAGACAGCCAGTCGTACTCCTTCATCGCAGCCTCGAGGTATTTTGGGTCGCGTGCTTGGACAGGCGGAAGTGCTTGAGAGGAGTTGTAAGTGCTGTTTGGAACAGAAGATGAATTTGGGTTCGAGTCTCCGGGAAAGTAGAGATACATTCCTATACTAGAGGCGACGAAAAGCTGGTTCGTGATGGCGTTCTTGTATGGGGCAAGCTGGTTTGTCCAGAGCATGCCTCCGCCACATAAAGTCGTGTTGTATCCTTGCGAGACAATATCCCAGAATGCACGCGCCCTGTGTGCGAACTCGGGGCTGTAATTCTGTCCTTCAAAATTTGCGTCCATGTCTGCATATAAGTTGATGAATTTTATTGCCTCGAGCCATTCAAGAATCACCCATTGCTGGTCATCATATTTCTGAGTGATCAGAGAGGTAGTATTTTCACCTGTGTAGAAGGCCGCAGCTTCAGAAAAATACTTTCGTATTTCACTACTGTACATGAAGTCTTTGTATGTAGCCATCATGCTCAAGGTTGTGAGGAGATGGGTATTAAAGGTTGCTCTAGTCCAGTCAATGCCATCTGGCCACGTTGAGGTTGATGAGTCCCAGAATAGCGACTGCATTACTTCGAGGGCGTTTATCATTGCCGACGATGAAGAGGTCTCATTTTGTAGTTCCCGATGAAACAAGAAGTTTCTAGAATTATGCGATGCTGTATACGACTTTGCGATTTTTGGATCATCCACACCACGAATTGGCTTTAGTAAGAGAAATAGAATAGAGAGAAACAGCAATATGTTTGAAAAAGTCATATTCGAAATTCTCAGACACGCAGCTTAACAGTAAAAATTCTATAGTTGAGAATATTCAACAGATAGGAATTGGAAAAAGTTAGGATTGAGGCTAGACGGAAGAATGGGTGAAAATTAGCTCAAGTGCTGTTGCAGGGTGACAACTAGTCGGGATGCGTTATCATGTACGCTTTAAAGAAACTCCTGTAGTGCTTCACGGCTTTCTCCACATAACAAGTCGCTACTACTTTCGCGGTGCATTGGAAACAGTTGCTCAAAGTATTATGTACTACGCGGCGTGGAACATTAAAAGTCAACTATAGTAAGTGCGGCAATTTTTTCTATCCAACATACGGAGCATTAGGCTTTTTATAGAGACTCGTAAAACACTATAAGATTTAAGAGCGGCGAGTGCTACAAAATAACCTAATAGTAGCTGCAGGACCCTGATCACTTGACGTGTCAAGCGCCTTAGCTTTGGTAGTACTGATTAGTGCATTTGAAAGACACGCCACTTCGGAGAATAGGCATAACTTTGACTGAAAGTTGATGTAATATATAGATGGAAACAGAATACGCTTGGCATGCGGGTTAGGGAACTTCTCTTGAAACAAATTCTTAACGTATCTTATTTGCCAGAAATGACTTACATATGATACGGATAATCTTTATAGTTCCTCTGGGGTCCGGTGTCCGGTGTTCTCAGCCTATGAAAAGTGGAATGCTTCAAATCAGCCGAGCGTTCCCCACGGATGAAATAGGTCCGAGATGTGGCCTTGTGGGGTACATGTATATGTGCAACCCATTTTAGCATAGGAAAGTTAATAAGAGCTTAAACTTTATGTACAAGTGAGTTCATCATTTCTAGAGGTATGGAATGTAGAGATCAAGATTTTACTCCAAAACCGAGCCTGATATAGGTTCTCGGAGAAGTATAGTATCCGGACGGCAGCTCCCTCTAGTGTAACGCGGGTCAGCCCGTAACCTTATTTAAGGGCAACCTAAGTAAAGTTAAACCCCGACAGTATGTGCTACTATATATAGGCTAGAAGTGAACTATATGTAAATTTATTGAACTTGCAAAAATCTATACTCTCGAGTACAGCATTTCCAATAGTTGGCTTCGGTACAGTCCTTAGTGGCACACAATCCATTCCCCGGGTTTTACTTACTACCAAATTTAAGAGAGTTGACTCTTAAAATACTCGCGTTAGAAATCTAATCCAATTAGGCCAATGCATAAGGGAGGGAAATCAGAGTTTTACATAAGGGCTCTTGCTGTCACTACAGAAGGATGAGACGGTCTGATTATCCTCAACAATGTCTGACGAAACAATTATGCCTCTACCTTCGATCCATTCCATAAAACCCTCAAAACACTGCCCAGCCTCCTGCCCCCATATCCCCAAAATCTCTAAGTGGTGGATTCTTCCCACCCTCAAATAACTTTCTTTCAGTGGTAAACTCCATAGCCACTTTTAGCCCTTCTAGCGTCCTCTTTTGCAACTCCAGACTCGTTGGCCGATCATCCGCCTCAAACATCATACACTCCATAATCAAATCCCTTAATTCTCTTGAATACAAGCTTGCAAATGGCTCTGAGAATAGATCCGCACCCATCGTATACTTGCCTACATATTCAGGTTTCGTAAAGGGTTCTTGCCAGTACTTCCTAAGTTTCACAGAGGGGAAGGTCTGTGAAATCGTAAAGTTAGCTATACTGCTTTGGGTATAATTTAAAACTCACTATTCTAGGATTCAAGAGCTGCGAGAGACATTTCTGATTTAATCTTCTGGGGTCGTATCTTACAGCTCCCGTAGTAGGATATGAAATGAGCAGGGATAGCAAGGGTTATTCTTACTTCGGAACGCCGCATGCAGGCATGTATTATACAGCCAAGTTGGTAGATGTTTGAACAGGCTCCTTTGCGGGGAGACTTTAAGAAAGTGTAGCTTTCCTGGGGTATATCAGCATTTGTTTGTCAGTTTATTAAGATGAAGAGATTGATTACCGGGGCGTTATATCCTGGTGCTCCTCGGACGCGCTCCTCCGCCCAAACAGCTTTATCCGGAGGGTTTTTAGGTTCCCATTGCCCGTTGCCGAAGTCCCCGAGCTATCCTCAAGTTTAGCTTTGTACCTGAATAAAAATGTATCTCTTACCTTTAAAACCGGATATCGTTGATGATCGGGATCTTTTTGGCCTAGAAAAACTATAAAATACTACGTAAGTCTCAGATTATACACTCGCGCAGGATCGCCTTACCATTATCCGGCTTCAAACTATTTCCCACCCCTGTCAGTTACCCATTTCAAATCAATAGGGGATCGGGAAATGGCTTACTCGTAATGCACCAACGTTTCCTCCAACGTGCCAAATAAAACAGGCTGAGAATCCATATCCTCAGTCCCCCTATCAACGGCCGCACCCCCCAATGCCAAACATACAAACATAGCCCACAAATCAACCTCCAACATCTTCGCACCTGGCCCCATAAATCGCAGCAAATCTCCATTTGGACAATACTCCAGAAACATGCCCACAAGCACGCCTCCGCCCTGCATATCTGTACGAACGACCGGCTCCCTATATTGCCTCACAATATGAATACTTTTTGCCTGGCTCAGGATTCCCATAAACCGACTCTCCCGTAAGGGGTCCGAGTGGTTGATAGTATAGGCTTGCTTGATCGCTACCTGGGTTACTGCTTTGGTGTTTTTATCGTCGCCGGTGTACTCCCAAAGCCCTACTACGCCGCTTGCTCCTTTGCCTAGGAGTTTTATGCCTTTCCAGCCTGCGCCGAGGATTGGGCCAAATTTATCTTCTCCATTGATGGTGAGCCCGTTCATGGCTTCCAGAAACTTTGTTGCTGCCATTTTCAGGTCAATTCTGGTTATTGGGATGTTTGGTTCAAGCGCGAAGAAACTTTTTCGGTGGGGAGGATATGCGTGACACGTTTTGTTGGGGCTTTGTTGGACTCTGCAACGGAAGAGGAAATTTGGATAAAGGGAAAGTTCTTTGTTTGAAAAAAATATTATGCTGCGATCTGCTTCTTAGAAGAATCCAATCTACGATATATTACGCTCTGCATTTTTGGGCATAGCGTGTTGGTCGTGTTGGTGATTCGGCGATGAAATGTTTGCTTTGTAGATGACTAGATTTGTGTTTTATATAGATATTGTATATGCGCTAAAACTAAGCCTAGAACCTCAACTATCAAGTCATCTTCCTAGCCTCTTTTTCTTTTATAAAGAACAAGTATTCTATTATGAAAACCTAGCAGTAGTATAAAAAACCAGGACATGAAACAATATTACTGGGGAGGTAGCCCTACGGTTGCAAAGGGTCTGTCATAACATGAAAAACCCTGTCAAAACCCTGTGATTATTGTTATAACAGAGGAAGCGATGGGAAAATTACCATACGAAATTGTGCCCTGGTTTTTCATGTTATAACAGAGGGTTGTGACAGAGGGTCGTGACAGAGGGTCGTGACAGAGGCTCGCATTAATAGGCAGATAGATTTTTATCAGATGAAAATATATAAATTTATACTAATCCTTATACTAATTAATATCTAGAATTAAACCCTAGAGCAATATGCCTCTACCTCCCAAATATGCAAAAATGCAACTATTCCCAAATCTGCCCCTACCTCTAATATCCGCCCTTTCCTCCACAAAATGCTACTATTCCCAAATCTGCCCCTACCTCTAATATCCGCCCTTTCCTCCACAAAATGCTACTATTCCCAAATCTGCCCTTCCCTCCTACATATCCATTTATAGGCTACTAGAGTGATTAGAGTTAGAAAGGCTTATAAAAGGGAGAGGGAGTGAGATAGCTTACCTATATACGCAATGCGCGTAGAAGCAGAAGAGAGAGAGTGAAGGAGAGGGAGTGAGATAACTTACCTGTATACGCAATGCGCAATGCGCGTAGAAGCAG